>PIJE02001380.1:0-137927 GCA_002895965.2 Coryphaenoides rupestris
TGGCAATTTTAGTTGCATGACAATTTTGAAACTACTTGCAATGGTTAATCACGCTCACATATGGTGGTGTAATGGGGCCACCCATTAATTAAATTTTATTTGTATAGCCCTGAATCACAAGACAATTACACATTAACGCTTTCTCCCATAAGGTGCACCATCTAATGAGTGAACTATTCACATCTTATTTCAGTCAAACACCTGATTATGGATGATGCATGTGTTATTCCTAATATTCTGATGGCGGAGGCGGCCACCTGGCTGACAGAGTTGCTCTGATGTGTCTCTTCTCTGCAGGATAGGCTTCCTGGGCTTGGGGCTCATGGGCAGCGGCATCGTCTCCAACTTGTTAAAGATGGGACACGTGGTCACAGTGTGGAACCGCACCGCAGAAAAGGTCTGTCCGTTGCTCCCTAAAAATCTAAATAACATTGTCATTGTGACTAAGTGACATCACGAGTGGGGGTGTCCACCTCGATGTATGCTGACTAGACCAGACTACCAGCCTGCCCAGAGGCCTCTACCAACTGGTAGACTGATCTAGTCAGCATACATGATATACTACATTTGTAAATCTGTTAGTTTATTTTTATTATTCTGTTTATTTCTGTTTTATTGTACTGTATTGCTATGCAACCTGGCACAAGAATTTCCTTCGGGATTAATAAAGTTCTATCATCTTACATCTAGATGGACACTTTTACCCACTTTTAGTCACATGACAATTTTGAAACAGCTCATAATGGTTAATCACACACCGGTGTTATAACAGGGCCCCTTTAAAAGGTTCTTCTGTATTGTTATGGAGCAAGATGTGACTGGTTGTTGAAGGGTCTACTGTATTATGGAGGGAGGTTATTTGTGTGCTTACTTCTGCCTCCTCTTGGGTCACCAGTGTGACCTGTTCATCCAGGAGGGTGCCAGACTAGGCCGCACCCCAGCCGAGGTCGTCTCCATGTGTGACATTACATTCTCCTGCGTCTCTGACCCCAAGGCAGCCAGGGATGTAAGTACAGGGATAAGGGGAAAAAAGGCCAGCATTTGAAGTAGGCAACTTGTTGTATGTTCAAAGGAAAAACATGAAACGCTTCTTCCTTCTCTCTAGTTGGTCTTGGGCCCGAGTGGAGTTCTGCAGGGAATCCGACCCGGGAAGTGCTACGTAGAAATGTCCACCGTGGACCCCGACACCATCGCAGAACTCTCCCAGGTACATGCAGAAACTGCTTCATGGCGGGCAAAAATCAATTTCTTGGTTCACCAACTTGTATTCTACCACGATGCTGATGTGTATGCGGGTCCACTGTACTTGCCAGTTGATCACGACGAGGGGCGGGCGCTTCCTGGAGTCTCCGGTGGCGGGCAGCCAGCAGCTGTCCAACGACGGCATGCTGGTGATCCTGGCGGCCGGAGACCTCAGCGTCTACGAGGACTGCAGCAGCTGCTTCCAGGCCATGGGGAAGACTTCCTTCTTCCTGGGTACGGTTCAACCTCCACCCACGTTCTGAACACACTTTTACTCCCAATGGAGGATTTCATGAATGTGTCACTGAATTTCCGTAACGGAAGCCAACAACTAGCTGGTTACCAAGCCTGTTTAACATTCAAGATGTCTTTATTGCCATATGTAACAAGTACAAAGGAATGCTTACTCCCATTCACTCCTTAGTTTAGTGGGTCAGTGTATTCTGGGACCACCTGATTTTCCCTCAGTCATCTGCAAACCAACACATTTTTCAATGTTTGAAATCATCATGAATCTATGGATTCAATCAATCAAAACCATAATTATTCAGTACTTCATTGTCCTTTTCCGATATGCAAACCAACCTAAACCCATTTCAATTGTAATCAAATAGTTTTTTTTAATTCAGGCGATGCGGGCAATGCGGCCAAGATGATGCTGATCCTGAACATGGTGCAGGGCAGTTTCATGGCGACCATTGCGGAAGGCCTGACCCTGGCCCAAGCCACCGGCCAGTCTCAGCAGACTCTGCTGGACATCCTCTGCCAGGGACAGATGGCCAGCACCTTTGTGGATCAAAAATGCCAAAGTAAGCCAACTCTTTAAATAGCACCCAAAACAAAAATGTGTCATCACTATTAAATATTAATATATCTATTTTCACTGCATTTTGAAGACATCCTACAGGGTAACTTTAAGCCAGACTACTATTTGAAACACACTCAGAAGGACCTTCGGTTAGCCATATCCATGGGGGACATGGCCAACCACCCCACACCGATGGCAGCAGCTGCCAACGAGGTGAGCCCCTGCACTCTCTGACCTCCCAGCACTGTTCACCTGGTGCCTCTTACAGGTGCTCTCCACTACACCGCAAACCCGCCCAACTCTAGGCCCGATCGAGTCGCATGATGGTTTCACCAGAGGGCGGGTTATCGGGCGAGATCTCCGATAATCGAGTGAGATTGAGAACGACCGCAATATGATGTTTGTTGGGTGTTTATTTTACAAATGTATGCATAATATGTAGACTTACATAATGGGCAAAATTATCGAGGTACATTTGCGCTATTCAATAAACTGCCAAATTTGGGAGCTTGTCGAAAATGTGTCTCGACCTGACGTGACGTCTATCAGACGGCGGTGCCGCAAACAGTTTGTTAAATTGTTTGTTGGACATTTATTTTCCAATATAGGTGTAATATGACGCATAACTTGAGAAATTACAAAATTGGAGTTTGTTGATCAGCTCCGAGCAGTTTGCTAAAATGTTTGTTTTGTGTTTATTTAACGATGCAGACATAACGTATGTTTACATATAATCTAGTTATATTTATTTAACATCCGGCCAAATTGGAGTTGGTTGTCACGATGTTTGGTGGGTAAAGTGTCGAAGTTGGTAGTCGAGAGCAGACTTTACCCAGGGGCAACTGTTTGTTCCTACTGTAAATGAATGCAGGTTACACAAGCCGTGCTGTGTGTGTGTGTGTACAAGTCTAACATCTGCCCTGTGTGTTTCTCTGCCCTTTTTTTAGGTTTACAAAAGGGCGAAGGCACTGGACCAATCAGACAACGACATGTCTGCAGTCTACAGAGCCTACATTCACTAGGCTGACATGTGACCTGTGGAAATCCCACACACTTTTATGTCCTTGATTTCCATTGTTTTGTTGTTGTGTTTGTTTGCTTTATTTTTTATTTGAATTTGAAATTTGCCTGGCACCTTTTTATTTTATTTTTTTCCTTGCCCACAAGCTGGAGGAGGGAGGGTGAGAGAGAGAGGTGGAGAGAGCTCTAAAGCCACAGGCTGTTTTTGTGTATTGCACTGATGAAAATGTCCCACAAAAAGTTAGGTCATCTCCCCCTGCCCCACACACAGTTTCGGGCAGCTGTCTGATCTTTAAATCCCACCTCCAAAATGTATCCATGGTGTTTCTCTATGACCAGCGGGGTATGCAAGTCAGACAGAATACACTGCTGTCTCGGGGTTCTGTTCACAAATGATGAATGAATCATCACTAATTTAAACATGCATATGGCTAGGCTAACGCTGAACTTACGTTTTTTTTTAATGCCTAGAATTATGCGAGATATGACGAGGACACGCCCAGAGCATTGCCTTAATATTGTGACCCTGAAGTTCGATATGTCTTTTATTTATTTATTTCTAACAAGGTTGTTGCATCTCTTCTACATATTTGATAAAACCTGTGCATTCAATTGTCACCAAGCTTTCCCCGACCAGATCAATAAGTTAGATTTGTTTGAACGCCTTAAATGCAGTAATACTTTCTTTTGTGAACTTGAGGGGTTTTTTTTAACAGTTGGAGTTATTGTATTCCATTGATATAATTCTGTTAGCATCTTGTGTTCTTTTGTGAGTGGAAGTTAAGATAGGTTTGCATAAGTTGTCTCTCTTTCAATCAGTAAGGTACATATCTTTAATTCTTGACACAGACTCGAATCAACGGCATTTGGGTTGTTGTACATCTCCACACAAGTTAGGTTAATGTTGGAATGAGTCTTTTTACATTAACCCCACAGTGTAGATAGAGCCAGCTGGCACTTTTACAGTGCATTAGTTAAATGGCCAGAAAACACAGGTTTTTTTTCTCCATATCTCCACAATTTGAAAAAGAAAATTGCCAAAAAATATAGGTCCCTACCCAACCATTTTCAAATAAAAAAAAGGAATGTAAATATCGCTTTATGAATAAGGAAGGTGGATTGGGATATAACGGAAATACTCCTATAGCCTGTCTATGGATTCTTCAGTTCACTTTGAAATGGTTTATCAATGTGTGGCTTATAGTTCATGGCTTATATTGAATTTATGATGACATTAATTTGGTCCCATGAGAGGCAGAGGGTGAAACTATAGCTTTAGTATTTATAATTTCTGTACATGTGGAAATCTCAAGTTTGTGTTCATTAAATCCTCTCCTAATTGATGACCTGTGGCTTTTTTTTCCCCCCATTCAGTCTAATTTAAATGTGGACACCAAATGAGGTTAATGTAGTCTGAAAAAATACACTTCATCATACAGACATACATTATTATCAATGGGAAAAACCCCGACTCCTGATATTGGTGTGTTGGGTTCGTCCAGAACACATTTTGTGTGAGGAAATTACTTGAGTCCATAGCTTCTGACCTGATGCGTGTCGAGCTTGAGGGTCAAGCAGCGTCTCTGGCAGAGGGTTAGTGGGCGGGGCGGAGGATTAATGGGCGGGACTAACATTGATTGGATGCTCCGTGGCGACAACACAAGTCGGAGAAGGAGAAGCGCCGCAACGCATTTGGTTCAGACTCTTCAGTGAACATGTTGAATCCGCAGAGATCCGTGTCTGAGCTGCCCAAGATGTCTGCGGCGAACCAAGTGGAGAGAGCGGTGATGGTGAGACCGTGTGCCGGGTTTACTTAGTGATGTGACGCTCTGGCTAGCGGGTTAGCTGACTGAACCGAGATTAATGTGCACATACGGGCCATTCATGATGTGACCTCGACGCGATTCAACGCGTTTTTTGTGCCTTTTAAGTCAGAGCGCGCTCAGTGGAATGATGTCGCGTTCATATCCGTACCGAGAACGTATGACTGCATGTGATGCGTTCGTTGCAGCCTTTTTATATTGTCAAGCCAACTAATCCACCCCATTTGTGCATAACATACGGTATTTGAATAGACAGTCCATTTTGAGTCCTTATTGGAAATATTTCATTTTAAATATTGAATATGATCTCATCGTGGATCGTGTACATTTGCTCCGTGCCCATGGGTAATGTATGGTTTATAATAAGAGGCGCCCCCTACAGGTCGCTGTCGTCCCGACTATAGAATCAGGTTGTGTCATGGGGTTGGCATATAGGACTCACGTGGGTCCCCTTTACCAAGAGTAATAGTCTGAGTAATGCATGATTAATGTGTGTCTAGTTTTAAGAAGTAATAGACCATGTTTGTAACTTAAGATGCATTTCAAGGGACACGCCCAGTGTGATACAAAGTAAGCAAAGCCAAAGGTACCTGGCACAACTTTACACTTAATATCGTGTGTTCGTGTATGTAAGTGTTTGAGAATTGACACAATGGAGAACAGGGTTAAACATAAATATTTTTGTTATATTATTGCACAGCCAGGCTACTATTTCCTGATGAACATGAGAATATGTGCTAATGCAGTAGCTCTCTCTCCCTGGTGTGTGTTGATAATGCAGGAGGAGGAATTCAACTGGCTATTAAAAGAAGAAGTACACTCAGTACTAAAACAGCTCCAGGACATCCTAAAGGTAGACTATACTTGTGCAAACACACTTTGTGTGATGTTTAAGTTATGTATATTTTCCCAAATGAAATAGCAGAGAAGACAATACATATGAAGGTGCCCGTTTCGGCTTATTTAAAACCACACCCGAAATTACAAAAAGAGAAAATAATGCATACTTAAGTGTTAACTAGTGTTGACGAGAGCATTGGCCACATCACTAACTGCAGCAGAGCACTTCCTTATCAAATGCGTTTGACCTCAAAGGACCACAGCCCCACCACTGTCATTATTTGGAAGATAATTGCATCATTTTAGCTGTTCTTTTAACGTTACATGGATTATAGTTTTAAATACTGACTAAATGGAAACAACGTTAAAAGAGCTATATTCAAAAGTGCTTCCACATTTTATTTGAGACATTGTGTGTTAAGCTCTCACCTTGAGTGAAATCTCAAACGCAGTGTAAATAGGCTGGAGGCCGATTACCAAGAGACTTGTGGGTCACACTTCTTGCAGGATATTTCAGATGGCTCTTGTGTACTATGAGCACTGTTGCAAGCCTATTGCACAATCACAGTCTGTCAGGACACCCAGTGTTATAAGTCAGGCTCACCACTAAATACATTAGTCATTAGTCACAAGTGAAATCCTAGATTTGAAGACATGAATAAGACTGCTTTATTATTATCCCGTATAGTGTGCTGTGTGTAAACCTGTAAACCTGATCTTTCTTATCTATTTTTTATATATATTTTTTGAATGTTTTTAGAATTTCTATATTACTACTTTCTGTTTAATGTTCAATGTTATACACAAATTTAACAAAAGCACATTCCTTGCTTGTAAAAACTAAGGCAATAAAGCTGATTCTGATTCTGAACTCGACATAATGCACTGCATGTGTATTAACCCCCCGTCACTCTTCACAAATACCGTAATAGACAACGTAAATGGACTGCGTTTATATAGCGCTTTTACAACCTGCTTTTTCTAACCTCTTAACTCAAAGCACTGTACAATTTATTGCTACACATTCACCCTTTCATATCAGATTCATACACCTACGGCAGTGTCAACCAGTTAGGGTTGGGTGTCTTCTTGCTGAGGGACACCTCAGCCAGGAGGAGCCAGGTACCAAACCAGCAACATTCCAGTTGCCAGACCAGCTGCTCTACGACTTGCACTAAATTAGCTCTGTGGTTCTGTGTGGTTTCTAGGAGGCATCCAGGCGCTTCTCCATGCCAACCACAGGCTTGGACAGCCAGGTCAAACAGGAGAACTTCATCCTGGGAAGCACAACGTAAGACCACTATGATAAATGCAATGATCTTAAAGGTCCTGTAGGATTCAAAAGCTATAATATATTTGTTAGAAATGCCGTAGCCATCCGTCTGCTATTAGTGAGTGAAATCCTTCGTGAGAATATCTGTTCGGGCTGACGGTGCCTGCAATGTAGATTTTTACAATGTTTTCTCATTGGGTGGGATTGCCCCCCCTACACACACGCCCGCCCACCCGCCCGCCACTCAGCTTTCACATTAGTAATTTTGTGAAACACTAATGAAACTTGTGTACGTTTGCCTATACACACTGAATACAGTAGATGGTGGTGTGCACCTAGGTGGTTTGAGGTGGGTTTAAGGTTCCAGATTGTGTGAATGGTTTTATATTACACCGTCACTCAGCAGTTCTTTTGCTGAGTGGTTCGATCAAACAAAGTATTGCTGTAAATCTTTTTTCCAGCATGGACCAAGTGAAAGGGGTGCTCACACTTCAAGGAGAGGCTCTCACCCAAGCCGTAAGTGTCTCCATTGGGATGTCAGAGAATCACAGCGGGCCATATCAACATGCCCCACCACCTCAAGCTAAATGCCTTCTTATTTATTCATGTATCATTTTTTCTTATAGGACATAAACCTGAAAGTATCCAAAAGTAGCCAAGTGCTCCATTTTCAATTTCGGGACGACAAGCAGTGGAAACTGCAGCAGGTATGCATGTAGAGTTATTTACATTTATTGCATTGAGTTGTGTATATTATATGTACATATATATATTTAATGAAGTTAAGTGTATGCGGTGTTAGCCAAAAATGTATGCCTATTTCAAGTGTTTAATTTGCTATGGCAAAAATGCTACAATTTGGAGTATATAGTTTTAATAACTTGATGTGACTGCAATCCATAGACAGTGCAGATATATCTAAATAAAATGAGACAAGGGATGGTGGTTGGGGTCAGCAGATGAGTAAAGCCTTTGATTTACCCTTTCGCTAATACACCCAAATGTGTGTCTCTCATGCAGATCCAAGACGCCAGGAACCATGTGAACCAAGCACTACAGCTGCTGAGTAGCAGAGATGAAAGCTACCACTTTAAAACCGGCGCAGAAGTCAATAAGGTTGGTCGACCCCCAGATCATTACCAGAGAGAGAGATACATGTCCTCTGTTCTCTAAAATGAACTAGAGAGGACTTCTGTTGAGTTCAACTTTCCAGCGAGAGGCCTGTACTTTTCTACATATACTGTACATACAGTTGGGGTTTTTTCTTCTCACCATTTCCCTTACGCTCAGCCTTTTTTAACTTTAGATCTATGCCACACAATTGCTAACTTGCTGATTATGCATTCGTTGTCCGAGTGGAGCGGCCCTCTTAACTGGAATGGACTCTGGCCTTTAGCTGAAGTAGTGCTCATCATTGTGTCCATTTATAGATTTATGTTTCCTCATCTCTTAACTTCATAAGTTAAATGGACTTAAAAGTGCTTTACAGCTAATGCCTCACATTCACCCATACGCACACATTATGTAGATAGCGTATATATAAATAAAACCAACGTCTTCCAACAACATCCACTAATTGACCAAACTAGTAAACCTTGAATTGTGAGACAACCAATTGTACGACATTCTAAGTGAATGCCGCCTCTATATCATTAGCATTACCGACTCTATAGTTTGTCTTAAGCTAATACCGCCCCTTTATTTGTATCCTAGAAATATTGGTGGTGGTGAACGTGAACACATTTATTGGCCCTACAACCGATGAGGCTCTGTGACAAAGATTTTATATATGGGATATGGTACTGCCATCTACAGTGTTGTACTGGCATCATTTGTTGTTGGGACGAGTCTTGCCATGCATTTTTTTTTTGCCAGCAGTATAGTACATCTTATCTTATTGTTATCCTACCCTGACTGCACTGTTTGTAGGCCTAACGCCTGAATTTCCATCCCAGGATGAATCATTTATCAGGCAAGGCTAGCCAGCAAACATGTTATGTTTGCTGGCTACTTTTTGTTACTTATTGTACTTCACATTCCAAACTCTCTTCTGTTTGAATCCATCTCCTGCTACTCCTCCTGTGCTTGGTGTTGCAGCATGTGTACACTAAGGGTCTGGGTCCACAAAGTGTCTTTTTCAGAGCGCCAGCGTCTTTTTTTCCAATTGGTCACAATGAGAAGGGAGCATATGGGGCACGCAGAACCTTTCAGAAAGGTGCTTGATTTCTGTCGTATCGAGGGAGGGGTAAGGAGTGGATGAGGTCTAATCCCTCACTGCTTTTATCAGTCATGGATGTCTAATAAGAAATTATTGAAGAAGCCGGCATGGCCAGAAACGGTAAACAAAGCACCGAGACGCAGCACTTCATCGCACTCCCATGTCAGCGCACAGAGAAAGATGCTTACGTGAACACGCCATAACACCCCTGCTGCTGTTATATTGTCTTCCAGCTCATGGATGCGGTGATGCTGCAGCTGACACGGGCACGCAACCGCCTCACCACCCCAGCCACCATGACACTACCCGAGCTAGCCACCAGTGGCCTGATGGTAACAAAAACAAAGATCTATTTCATTCCCGTATTATCTGACGTCACATCATCATCTTCTCTGTTGCCCGATAAATGAACCTTGCCATGTTGCTGTATGTCTCTTCTCTGACCCACTAGAAAATGTTTTCTCCTCCGATGCCGGGCGACGTCATGGTGAACTTCTACATCAACCTCAGCAAGTTGTGTCTGGCCGTGTACCAGCTCCATGTGCTACAGCCAAACACAACCAAGGCAAGACGTGGAATACATACAATGTTTACATTTTTTACAAGATGTGATCGCTATCATGTCATAAATTTGTGAGGGAGTGAGGAATTTCTTAAAGGGGCAGTGAACCCACATAAAAAATACTAAATAAAGTTTAAATGTACGAATATGTCATATCTTCAACATAGTAATTAATGCCATTTAGGCACTGGTACTAAAATAAGAATACATTAGAGAAAACTGCAAAATACTATGTTTTTGTCAGTCTCTGCCAGTCTGTGTGACCCTTTCTACTCTGCTCCCAACTCAAGTCTTGTTCTTTTTTGTGATGCCTTTCCTGAGGCACTTGAACGTCACAACGAACTGACACCAATGGTGATGTGTGTGTAGATGTGTGGAGCTCCATGGAACAGGGGCTTCACTTTCATAATCACCGGTATTCTGAATCTGAACGTTTTTCAGAATTTCAAGCCAGCCGGAAGCTCAGTGTTGCACAATCCTGGGTCTACATTGTAAGTGTTCATTTATTTTATTCATTTTCTTTCTGGCATGGGGCGTAACACAACATGATCCTCTGACCTGCTGCTGTTTCAAATCTTCAAGATATGTTAAGGCTAAGGCCTTGTCCACATTAACCGAGGTAAATCTACAAACGCATACATTTTTATCCCTTTAGCCCTTCCATCCACATTAGAACGGCAAATTCCGACACTGAAAACGATGCTTTTCAAAAACGATCGCTGAGGTGGATAAATGTGAAAACTCTGCGTTCGAGTTGTAGTGTGATCAGGGTAGACGAAGGCTTTCAGAGACGATGACGTTCGGTTGCCATGACACCGCCGCAAGCTTGCGCTCGAGACCGAGACGCTCATCTAAACAAACATGGCAGGTGAAATGGAAATGATGATACTTGTGTATCTTCAGTTACAACTTGGCATACTGTTTAATACATATTCGTTCCTCCAACGCCGAAGGCGAGTGCTGTACTTGCTGTGCTTAAGCGATGAGAAAAAAACGCAGACGCAACTTTTTACCTCAGTAAGTAACGCTATCAGCTGATCGCGTGCCTGTAATCTAAACAGAGAGGCGTGGCGGGAGTCGCGTAACCATGACAACCACTGTTTATCAAAATCATTTCAGTGTGGAACGTGGATGCAAAACATTCCGTAAACAATATGAAAACAATAGTGTGGACGGAGATCGTTTTCATTGCGAATGTGCATTTTTATATTTACCCGGGTTAATGTAGACAGGGCCTAAACCACAACTCTGACTAGAGCTAGTGCTATGTGCTACTTCCACTTCGTTGAACCTGAAAAATGTGCCTTCATGACGGGCTTCAAAAGCAATCATCTATCGCACCCTGAAAATGTGATCGATCAGTGAATGCCCTTCATTGCTATTTCACTGCTTTTATTGGTTAAAGCCTAGTAAGTTCATTTGCACTACGTGACCATGGAAAGACTGGCTAGCGGTGGTTACAAAACAATGTTTTGTTTATGCACTGCTGCCGTTGTGCCAGACCCCGCGGCACGCAGTGTGCAAGGAATGGTCTGCAGACTTTACACCACAAACCTGCCTGTGTCCTTGGAGGAACGCCAAACTAAAGCCACTGATGTGCCATTGTGGCAAGGAAGTCATTGTTCAGAAGGGTCACATAAATCACTACTTAAATAGCCAACTGTATTTGTGGGTGAACACACTTTTGTGTTTAAGTATAGAAATTGGACTTATGGAATACAGTAGTTTTGCAGAGGACCATATGAAGTTGTTTATTACCATGATCTAAACAAATGTAATGATAGTAAGAAGTCGACATTGCAGACATGGATGCGAGGTTATCTCAGAGTTAACCTGCTACAAGGTAAGGGTCACAGCATGAGTCGCCATGGTAACTGAACTGAGCGTAGTCTAATCAGAAATTGTGGCTTCCCCTGAATTCTGACACATCCGGTTAACCTGACAATCCAGCTTCTTGGAACAGCCCCCAGGGCTGGCACAACTATTTATGATTAATATTTATTCATTTAGCAGACACTCTGCTAACCATGAATCATGTCAATCATGTCAACCCATGTCATTAATCAGCTGGTAGTGGTTAGGGCCTTGCTCATGGATGTCCACAGGTTAGACTGTGGATTGGAGCCCAGTAAAGTTGATTGTTGACCTCTGCTTACATCTAAAAAGGTCACGTCATAAAATAGAGCAACATGTAACATTAGTGCAGGCCTGCAGGGGTTTAACTGTCCCTTACCTGGGGTGTAGGCTCACTGAGCACCAACCACTGTGTGAGAGACCCATGGCCTGTTAACATGCCATGCATGCTCTATATTCTAGCGAGTTAAACAACAACCGCTTCGAGGTGAGCCACGTCCACAAGGTGGAGTGTGTGGTGCCTTGGCTCAACGACACGCTGGTCTTCTTCACCATCTCTCTGCAGCTCTGCCAGCAGCTCAAAGACAAGGTGAGTTCCACATGCAACACCCACACGGCTGGACACTCTGCCAGCAGCTTAGGGACAAGGTGACTGTGTTGCAAATGCTGGGAACGAGGCTTGGATACACTTTTTAACCAGACTTCCCTCTTGTGATTATTAAAAGCAGTGGTGTGGAAAGTAACTCAGTACATTTACTCAAGTACTGTACTTGGGTAAAAAGCTGAGGTAGTTGTACTTTACGTGAGTATTTACACTATGTGCTACTTTATACTTCTACTCCCCTACATCTCAGAGGCAAATATTGTACTTTTTACTGCACATTTATCTGACAGGTTTACTTCCTAGTGGACTTGCATATAAAAAAAAAAATATATATATATATATAATCAATAAATTACTGATTTCAACTAGTATATTTCATTATAATAATAAATTACATAATTGGTCCCCAGGAGGACAATTCACAAGTTGTCTACTACTACTATGTCGTCCTCAGACAAGCCCTCCAGCGAGTCCTCCAGTTACCCCGATCCTCCATGCATCCAGCAAGTTCCTCCGTCGTTGTTTCCGCCCCTACATCCTTCTTTAGAACGTCCACGTATGTTTGTGCGGGACGCCCTCTCGATCGCTTGCCGTGTGTTGGCTCCCACAGCACTAATTTGCTGGCTGGGACCTCTGGATGCCTCTTGCAGTGACCGGCCAGCCTCATTCTTCTGGCTGCTATTTTCACACTTAACCTCGGTAGTCCCCCGTACAGACACTGGTTGGAGTTGCACACACTGGCCATGCCGTTCAGAGCCATCCATGCCAGCGCCTTCCTCACTTTAAGGTCTTGCTCTGTTGAGTTGACCCATGAGCCCAGGTATTTGAAGTCAGTGACTTCCCTCAGAGCAGTGCCTCCTGTTGTTACTAGAGGTGGATGGTCCGGGAGGATGTTGTAGGTCATGACCTCCGTTTTCTTGGCATTTAGCCTGAGGCCAACCTTGGCACAGTCTGATGTGTAATGTGTTCACTAATTGATATTCTCCACACTTCACAGATATCCGTGTTCTCCAGTCTCTGGAACTACAGACCCTATTAACCTCCATCCTAAAAAATGTATACTCAAATTATATTTATGAAGCAGAATGTTTCTTATATATGAAGTACCACATATATAGTCAATGTGTTTTGAGGTTTTGTTCTTCAGTTGAAAATGGAGCCGGCTCAAGAAAACCACAGTTTCAGTATTGACCAATGTCAATTTATCAGTAAGACTTGCTTGTGTCAGCGGTCTTCATCCTCTTGCAATGTTATGTTTGAATGGGTCTTACAGACATCCAGACTTGCATATGTGTTTTGCGTGCATCCAAGCTGCAGAACCGCACATAACTTTTCTCTGGGAAGATGCGATGTTTGTGTTCCAGAATGCGTTTCCGTCTAAATTAAATCCAACTTTGTTGTTGTTCTGTTTTGCTGGTCAGTATTAAGAAAAATTAAGCACTGACCTAAATAAGCTATTAGGAAGTCGTCGTAATTGTTTGTGCAATCATTCCAGTTTGTTTTATGTATATATTTTGTATTTGTCGTTACTCTTCCTGCTGATTACCTGTGAAACATTTTGTGAAGATAAATAGAAACACTAATTAATCCATTGTCTGTGCAATAAAATGAGTAATGCTATCAGAATGATTTCTCATCTTCCGATTGTTACATTAGATCAAATCTTACTTGACAGGAAAGTGTTTTCCCTATGCCCAAAAACATCATATACTACAAACCACCTACGTGTCTTACTTCTGATGAAAGCCGACTGCAATAAAGGAAACTTCAAATTGTGCGTTGGCGAAGTAGTCCAGCGGGTCCCAGCCTTAGGTCTGAGCTCCATTTACTGGTGATGAGACAATATGCGAAAATAATACTGTTTTCATAAAGTGGAGTGACAACTTTCATTGCAATTTTATAATTCAATTATCAAAATGCTCTGAGACCAAAATGTAAATCAACTTTGCAGCAGATATTCATGTTTTATTTGCATAAAAGAATGGATTAGCTTACTTTGAAAATAAATTCTTGATTTAAAAAATGTTGACATTCGATGGCAACACTAATGCCATAGGATAGAAAAATATATGACGCACATATGATATGTACACATTTGTTGCATAAAGGGATGTGATGATTGAAGGAATCAACATATATAGTGTGAAGTGCACATGAGGCAAAGCAGTGGGCACATGCAGACCTTTTTGACACTGTCAGCCATCTGTGAATAATTGAAACCTGTCTTAGTGTCTATATGGTCAGGGTTCCAGGGCCATGTTGTCCACTCCAACTTTATGTCTTCTTGGCTGGTAGACGGACAAAAAGTATCACGTGTCAAAACACATCAGCCTACAGGCAAATATGAAGCCCGATTTCCATTCAGTTTCAAGTGCAGTGTGTCCTGCATTAGCATAGCATAGCCTACCTTCTCATCACAACAGCAGCAACAGCAGCAGCGAATTAGCACCAACACCACCAGCAGTAGAACCATGCCTATAGATGAGAGTATGTTATGGTTGACAGAGGTAGACAGAGGCTAAAAACTCATCTATAGCCTCCATACGTCAACTGCGCAAAACAAAAATTATGCAATTACGGTAGGAGTCTATAATTTAGGTTCAAGATTGCCACAAAACAAGGTTGTGAACTAACCAATGAAGATGAAGAACACAGCGAAAGAGGCTATGTCCCATTCTGATTGGAAGAAGTTCTTAGACTGCAGTCTGGTCACCACGTCGTCAAACTGCTCTTGCAACTCATCTTCAACATTCACTGGAGCCATTGGAAGGCCTGGTGAAGAGAAATCAACCATGGGGCCATTAGCTCTCTAGAGATGATGGGACCAATGGGGATGTTCAAATGTGTTCAAAACGTTTTCAGCCCTCACCTTTCAGTGAGAGGCTCAAATGTGAGCAGTCAGATGCACAAAACCAGTATAGGCCTATATTACATTGACAGTGATAGTATAGCAAGTATAAGGTAAATAAAAAGTAATTTTGAACCATGTGGGTTATTTACTAGGGGGGAGAGCTGTTTCATGGTTTTTTTTACCACTTGCTCTATGGGTGAAGCAACATTTTCTCACCAGATTGATGAAGATGTTGACAGGCATGGTGGTGCGCCGTTCTTTATTTTTGAACAGAAGTAATTGTCACTCCGTGTGTGCCTAATCACATTTGTAAATGTGTGTTTTTAGACATTTACAAATGTGATTAGGCACACATCTCTAAATGAGTCAGCTACTGGCATTTGTGGACGTGTACAGGAATCTGCAAATGTGTATTCAGAATTTGCATGTGGGTAATCTGAAATTTGTAGGCCTACATGTGTAAAACAGATCTGTAAATGTGTGGACAGAACCTGCTCAGAATGTTCTAAAAATCTGATTAAGCACACACTGATTGAGTTACACAACTCTCCATTCACATTTGTAAATAGTTCTGCTACAAGAGGGGCCCCATATGATGGCCATAGTCAAGGTTACATGACTAGGGAAGGTGATCATCCAAATCAATGTTTTAGAAGGAAAGCTATCCGTTCAACGTGTCATTAATGCAATTTGGAACATTTTAGCCATAAAATTGACACATTAGTTTAATCTGATGAAAATACGGTTAGAGTAATCATGTAGCCTATAAAACATGACATCAAAGCCACAGCACCAGAATCCGGACCTGAACCCATCACACAATAACCAGTTGATATGACGACACTATGTAAAGCTGACTATGTTAAAGCTGACAGTTTAAACCAGCCTGGAACACAAAGGAACAGTGTTTAGTGCCGATTGGATTTTATTGGTCATTACTGGTTACTATGTCACCCCAGCACTAGTGACGTCAGTCTTCCTTACCGTACAGACAAGGAAGTACAGATCAATAGTCTGTACGCACTTCATATATATATATATAGATATATAGTGTATATATATAGATATATATATATATAGTATATATAGTATTCTTCGTCATTTTATTTTTCACAGACATAGCCCTCCGAAAAAATACCGAAAGTTTAAATTCAACAATTCTACAACTCTGCCTAGAAAACATGAGACAAATGTATAATAAGATATATATTGTGATAATAAAGTGTGTTCTTTAGTGAAGCAAAGTAACGCACTGACGTCATGTTACTGGGCCAGCTGAGAACCTTTACTATTAGCCTACCAGCTGGACAACGGCTAGGAAGTCGCTGAAAAGAAGCCTTGCCACTGTTTACATTATTTAATTATGAAAGTAGCCCAACAACATACGTACCTTATTGAGCGAGTAGACGGGAGTATGTGTGTTATCAGAGCGTCCTCCAGGTGCTCTCAGCTTCTCTCACGTGTCTTCCGGGTCACTGCCGCCCATCCCGCGCTGCACCTGCTGTTGACAAGTCAACCAGGTGACTGCGCATGCGTCACATCTACATTCTCTAATCCAGTGCCGCGGCAGTGTGCGGTGAGAGATCGTCAGGTGTGACGTGAGAGATCGTCAGGTGTGCGGTGACAGATCGTCAGGTGTGACGTGAGAGATCGTCAGGTGTGCGGTGACAGATCGTCAGGTGTGACGTGAGAGATCGTCAGGTGTGCGGTGAGAGATCGTCAGGTGTGACGTGAGAGATCGTCAGGTGTGACGTGGGAAATTATCAAATTTCACTTAATTGGTCCTAAAATTCTTATTTAGTTACTGCAAATAATTTGCCATGGTTGAGCGTCTGTGACCCGGGTGGTATTTTGTCGTAATTTTTTTCCGGGTTCGGTTCTGAGGAAACAAAGAAGTTGCGGGTCGGATCGTGCGTTTTATATCATAGTTATTATATCATATAGGATATGCGGGTTCGGGTCGGGCTGCGGGTCTTGTGCCGTCGGGTCGGGTTATGTGCGGATGGCGGTTTCGGTATTGCACGTCGTGGGTGTGGGGGGTCTTGAAAATCAGACCCGTGCAGGAATTAATTTCAGTGGAATGTTTGTTACAATAAAAAAGCTCTCTTATAATGTTGTTGTGCCGCCGTGGATTGTACATGCTGAGTTGTAAGCCTATGCCGAACGAATTTAATATAATTGCTGACACCGAATGAGACATTTTGAGTGTTGGAATTTTTTTATATTTACATAATATAATAATAGTTTATTTTTTGTACAGCCCTTCTGTCTGCGTGTTGTGTGTGTGTGCGTGTGTGTGTGTGTGTGTGTGTATGTATGTGTGTGTGTGTGCGCGCGCGTGTGTGATGAGTTGTTTTCGACTTCATTGATAGAAAGGTCGACTTGAAAAAATCAGTAGTCGTGCAGCCCCAGTAGGTAGAGCAGTAATGACCTTAATTGAAGACAATAGAATGAGTGATGCTGTGAGAGGTGTCGCTATGAGGCTTCATGTGTCATTTTGTAACATGTTTGGTTGGTGGTGTGCCGCCGGATTTTTTTTATGTAAAATATGTGCCTTGGCTCAAAAAAGGTTGAAAAACACTGTTCTACTCAATACCTGAAATGTACTTTTCAATTGCATTTTATTATCTCAGAAATGTTATTTTCAAATGGCATGATTTTTATTGACAATAAAATGTAGACATAACATAACAAATATAATATTTATATAATAAAACGCGTGTCATTGCATTTTGCTCCAGATTTAATTGTTTTCCGCTGAAGTATTGAATTTTTGTGTGCAAAAAATGTCAATGTTTAAGATGAATAGTCCGAGGGCTGTAGACTCGTGACGTCAGTTTTCTCTCGACCAATGAGGCGCCGCAACCCTCCTGCATCTTCCTCAGTGTGGGTGAAGACCAGGGGAGGAGAGGAGGCTCCAACACTCCAGTGAGACAGGCTTGACAAGGTGTTTGCCAGTGTGTTCTAGGTCGTGCTTGTGTATTATCTGCAAAAATGACAATACGGACAATTCGTCCGAACCGAGGACAGCATTACCGTCCGCGTATGCATTGCCTCAAAAAGGTGGGTTCATTTGGGAGTGGATAGTTGGAGTGGTCAGTATAGTTTAGTTTTGTTGTTGATATTGTCACGTTGTGCCTCTCAGTAGGACACAGTCTCGCAGGGAAGTTTGTATGTAGTGAGTGGTTGCAGAGTGTCATATGACATATGGTATGTTCAGCTTTTGATAAAGCCGTATCTTAATGCAGTTAATGTCTTTATATTTATTTAAACAATGATTTTTGTCATTTTAATGATTGAACTCTTGGGTTAAAGAGTGTATAGGGGTGTTATATGCGGTGGTTTGTTTGTTTCCGGTTGATAATGTTGTTCTCCCCTCCTCCTCAGCTGGAGGCCATCATGGTGGAGATGCAGGACCCCAAGAGCGGCTTGAAGGGGACCGAGCAGAAACTCAATGTCACCACCATTCCCTGTGTCATCACTGGTGAGACTCACATAGAGCCATACACACACACACACACACACACACACACACACACACACACGCACACACACACACACACCACACATCTATATACATACACACACACAGGCATTAATGCATACATATCATGTACTGTATGTAAACTATATATATATAAATCTCAAAAGACAACATAACACAACACTTCATTGATCCCCAAAGGAGGTCTTTGTTTGTAACTGCAGCAAAAAGATGTAAGATATTTACAAGATAGTTATTTAAAAAGTGAAAGGTGTGTAAAAGGTCAAATAAATGGGGTTAATTAAATTGATCTTTAATAGAATGGGTGCAGGAAGTCACCCAAGAGAAAGTAACAGCCTGTTGACAGACTGCCCTGGCTTACTTAAAGCTATATATAGCCGGGCACAATTGGATGAGACGTGCACAGTGCTTGAAGAGCCAAAGGCTTTTTAATCTGGTCCTGAAGTGGCCAGCAGAACGATCAGGGTCTTCCCTGTCAAACCTCAACTCACTGGACACAAGGGAAGACTCTTTCATGGCCAATTCTTCAATAGCAAAAAAATAAAATAATACATATTTTATTATATATATATATTATTATAAAAAAATGTGTTTTACATATATATATATTTATTAAAAACTATAATATATAAATATTGTATGTTTTTAATATTATTTTTATGTTTTCATATGTTGAAAGATTAAATATAGCTCCCATCCATCTCATGGGGCATAGCAATAGACTGAATGTCACACATGTGTTCCATGCAGGTAAAGACACCATCGCATGGCTTTTAAACAAATGAAGGTCACACAGGAAGGTAAAGAACTCCAGAGACAAAAACCCATTCAAGCAAGCAAATTTGTTTGCATTGCATGTCACAAAAACTAAATCAAAAGTTGTCTTGCTTGTCCTGCTGAAGAGGCTCAGGCCTGTGGCACCATGCTGGTGGCATACGGCTTCGTCTACCCCCTGCAGAACCACAGGAAGCTGGTCATGTGCAACGATGCTAGTCTCTACCGCTTCCAGGTACTAAACACCTCAGCTGCTAGATCACAACATGTAATAATAATAAGCATAATAATATCATGGATAATGATTCAATAATTTATATAGTCCAATGTACAAACAAGGTACACAACGTTTTCTACAAAAACGAATACTGACAAACAAATATGCAAATTAATGACCGCTACTGTTGAGTGCGTCTGTGCATTTACACCTTGCCATTCTCCTCCAGACACCATACTTCTGGCCCACACAGACACGGGTGGCTGAGGATTGTGACTACGGTGAGTCTCACTATTCAAGCCACTATCATTTATTTATTTCCAGTTAATAATCATGAACAATAAAGCTATTTGTTCCTGATATCAACTGTATATCACTAGAATTAATACATTCCTGATTGATGATATGAATGGATTATTTTTTTCGTTTCTCAATGCAGCTATTTACTTGGCCAAAAGGGAATATCCGAAGAAAGGCATGCTGGAACCCTATGAACAGGTGTGTGTGCGTGCATGAATACGTGTGTGTGTTTGGGTCTCCTGTCGTCATTTGTGCAATTGTCTCAAGTGTGGCCTTGGAAAAGTTAATGTTTGTTCACACATTAACACAGTAAAGCATTTTGTGAAAATAGTTTAGTGACATTGTTTGGTATGAATGCCAAAGTCACGGATGCTGAATAAATCCTGTTCTGTTGTGTTTGTTTGGACAGGAACATTACAACCACCTCCATCAGTGGCTGAATCACCAGTGGGACTTTATCGTCATGCAGGCTACTGAACAGTACAAGTAGGTGCATTGCCTGGAAATCTTTTCAAATTTGTATACATAGAAAAATGCTGTTGTTGGTTTTAAAAAGGTTGCTTGGCGGTGATTGGATTTTGAACACACCTATTTAAAGGTACAATTGTTTAACTTTTATAACATGAGCAACATTCAGACACTCGGTATGACACTAACCTCCCCCCTTCCTGATGGCTGACGACACCACGTGATCACCAACAACCTTATATTGGCTCACAAGCCGAAGCGGGAACCAAACATCTGACATCTTACAGAGATAAACAAAAATTACTCGGTTAATAAAAGTCCATCGACTTTTTACATACTTCTCTGTTTTGCCTGATCTAAAAGGATACTCTATTCACCGTTACCCCTCATAGCCAAGCTATTGGTGTGACGTATCCACATATCACCAATAGAGTGCAAACTGTGTGTCAGGGCAGGGAAAGAGAGGGCCAAACCAGACCGGGTCGTCTTCGACTGTCAGGAAAGAGCTTACTGGATTGTCAACAGACCACCGGTTAGTACACACATGTATGTGTTTGCGTGTGTGTGTGTTCATCTGTATAATCCACATGTTTGGCAACATTGTAGTATGCTGTGTGTGCAGTGAATGTTTTTCTATATCAGTGTAATGTTAATTAAAGTATATGCTTACATTTATTCCATTTATTTTAGCAGCACACTTTTGTGGTTTGAGGTGAAAGTCCGTTTATCCTGGTGTTGTGCATCTATTCCCAGCGTCGCACACACAGTGCTGTGGACTATGGGGTGGACCGGCTCATTGACCCGAACGCAGATGAGGTAACAGGTGGAGTAAACACACACACTAGACTCCACCAACTGCATGTAACCATGGATACTTAATACCAGGATCCTGTATCCTCTAGTCCGCACGGCACACGCATGCACGCCACAACACAAACACACTCCTGCTATCTCTTTCTTTCTGCATTTTCTTCCTCGCTTTACACATCTGAAACAACAAACCTAAATTGTATTCTTGTCTGCCGTAAATGTAGCATTTAATCAGTGAGCATGACCTGTACAGTAGCTCTGGCTAACCACTTGGCTAAAAGAATTTGCTTACCTGTCACTTGAACATTGACATGTTTTGTTAATATTGACTTATGGTTATTATGTTAAAAAATGTATTTGTATTTTAATCATAGAATTCAAAGGAATATTAAATCATCTGTTTAAACTAATTCGTGCACAATTATGCATAGTTTTTTGTGTCTCTGTTCTTCCTTTATACAGATTTTGTTTCCATTTCATTTTTACATGCCAAACGAAATGCGTGCAGGAAAACAACATTTTTGGAATTTGTGAAGGTTGATGATTGAAATGATAAATGTACTATATACTACATTTCTAGACATTCCCAGTATTTTATTTGTGTCATCAAAACCCTGTGTGTGTGTTTTCTCCCCCAAGCTGTATCTGTATTGCTGTGCATTACACTGTTCCATGTTTATTCTATGATGTCGTGTATATGTGACTTGTGAGTGTTTTGTTTGTGTTAACTGACCCTAACAATGTGCTTCCTGTCAGTGAATGTGCAAAGAAATCCCCATAACTGATACATTTTTATTTTATGTATTTGTCTTAGAAAATCTCCTTTGACCAGTACAGACGGATGGTGAGTTGTTTCTTTTGACAGAACCACAATGTTATGTTTGCGATCACAATGACTTTGAAATGACAGCAAAAACTCTTCTTCACTCCACAGAACATCTTCTACCAGCAAGCTATCATGAGGTCTAAAGTGAAATCAAGTGTGTCTCTTGGAGCGTAAGTTTGTGATTAATTATTCATGCTCAGGTTTTCATAAATGGCTAGCCGTCTGTAACATAGTTTCTGCAAGACACAGCCATGAAAGTGAATATGCAGATTAAAGTTGGACCCGACTGCGGTGACCGATACCAATTTTGATCTCTCAAAATACTCTCACTCTCTATTATATCCTTACTCTGCCCTCTACCTGCAGAATGGTGAAGTATGTCAGCACCTACAGAAACCATGACTCCTTCCTGGCGCCATGCCTGCCTAGCAACCCCTGGACAACAGACAACGATACCTACTGGACACTCAATACAAGAAGGTAACGCTGCTAATCCGTGCACAACTAGGCCCCCTTATATTACAGACACACACAATCTGGGGGTTAAAGGTATGGTTAGATAGGCCGCAGTGTGCATCAAACTGCAGTAAGAACCAGTCCAAATTGGCATGCGCATGCTGTTCCAGTGTAACTTTGCGTTATTTGCAATTGCTGCATTAAACCACCTGACCAAAAGTCACAGGCGGTGGCACAAATGGCAAAAAAACTGCCAGGCAGCATTCGGAGCAGGGACACATCAATTCATGTCTCAATCGAATATTTACAAAAAAAATGCTGCCTGCTGAGGTGCCTGTGATGAGCAGGGTTTAAAGGCTGCATAGATGTATTCTTGGTCAGGATATCCCTTAATCCTGTGTGCCCACTCCACTGCTCTGACAAGATGAAAATGATGGTGAGCAACAGCCTCGAGTTCATGTACAAATGTAAATTAAATGTACTTTTTTAACCTCAGATTCTTTTATACCGAGAAATCAACAGTTTAGTCACTCAATATCCATATAAAAAAGCTGTTTGGTTGGTGGTAGTATGACTGTTGCAACTGATGGATGTCAACTGTCCTCCAGAGCAATGATGCTCCACCATGTCATCAGCATGGGCTCTAACCCCGCTCCAGGGTTCTCATCTCATGATGACAGGCATGGAAACGGCGTGATTCAAATGTGTGTTGTGGGCAAGAGAGAGGGCAGGACTAGAGAGAGACAGCGGGAATAATATCTGTTTCAATTAGGCCTAATGGGTTTAGAGGAGAGAGAGAGGAGAGAGACCAGAGAAACGTACAGTCCAATTCTTCACCAAAAACAGAAGGGAAATTGCATCACGGTAGATTGGAAAAAGCAACACAATTCAAGGCCTTCTCTCAGCCCAATGACCAATAACAACCAGAGTGATCAAAAAGTCCCAGCTCCATTACAAGGCACCACAGTGTGGTTCCAACATTGTGATGCACTGTGTTTGCAGAGTGGAGATTCCCACCAAGATGCGTGTGGAGCGTTGGTCCTTCAGCTTCTTTGAGCTCCTGAGCGACCAGCGAGGGAGAGACGACTTCAAGAGCTTCCTGAAGAAGGAGTTCAGCGGTGGGTGTCCAGCTGGCTGTATATATTAAAGGGGACCTGGCCCGTAATTGGCCATTACTAGCCAATTCAAAATTGCCACGTGACTAAAATGGTCATTGTTGGCACAGCAAAATCACAAGTGGGAGTGTCCACCCAGATGTATGGCTGATAGATAAACCTACACACTGGTGCAGTCCGTTGGGTAGGCTGGTAGACTGATCTAGTCATCATACAGCTGAATGGACACTCCCACTTGTGACGTCACTATGTCACATAGGGGTCCTTTAACATTAGTGTGTGAGGGGCTGTTGGAGTAGCTCTAGGAATCGTAAATACTTGATTAGTCTTTTGTATGTAGTGCGAACAGTTATGGTAGATATTGCATATCAATCATTCTACACAATATGATTACATTCATTCTATTGTCTGTGTGTGTGTGTGTGTGTGTGTGTGTGTGTGTGTGTGTGTGTGTGTGTGTGTGTGTGTGTGTGTGTGTGTGTGTGTGTGTGTGTGCGCAGGAGAGAACTTGGCCTTCTGGGAAGCAGCAGAGGAGATGAAATGGGGCGCTTCATCCACCATGTCCACCAAAGCTGCAGCTATCTTCAAGTGGGGACAGAGAGATAATATATTATTATTATTATGATGATTATGATGATTATTATTATTTGGCTTTGGCAGTGTGAATGTTTATTTATTTCTGTGTGTGTGTGCGCGTGTCTGTGTGCATGTACCTGTGCGTCTGTGTGTGTGTGTGTCTGCGTGCGTATGTCTTTGGGCGTGTCTGTATGCGCTTGTGTGTGCGCATGCGTGTGTGTGCCCACTGCCAACCCCCAGGACCTTCCTGGCCCCGGGCGCTCCCCGGTGGATCAACATCGACGGGCGGACCATGGGTCTGACGGTGAAGGGCCTGGAGCACCCCCACCGCTACGTCCTGGACGCTGCCCAGACACACGTCTTCCTGCTCATGAAGAAGGTTCGCCCTCTCTCTGAACCTCCTACATTTATATTTACATTTACATTTAGGGCATTTAGCAGATGCTTTTTTCCCAAGCGACTTACAATAAGTACATTTGTCTACTACACAATGCTAAGTACTATTTGTTTTAGTGCCAGGACGTGCAAACGTATGGTGCAAGGGATCCAAGAGGGGATGGGATTTGAACCAGGGTAAGGATAAGGGGAAGTGGGTCAGGGAGGAGAGGTGGTTGGGGGTAGAGCAGGGAAGCTATGCAGAGTCCAGGTGATCTCTCAACAGTTGAGTCTTGAGTCTCTTGCATCGAGAACAAAGTTTAAAAACAAACACATGATGCCAGGCCTAATGTAGGTGCCATTAGCTCATGAACAGCTGTAATAGGACTCATAAAGAGACAAAGTAACACAACAAGTGTCTGAATAATAAAGTATCCTGCATATTTTATTGGAGGATACTAGAAGCAACATTATTATGATACCCAGACGATGGGATGGCTACATATTGCAGACAGAAAACTATATTTGCGCACTGTATTTGACTCACGCCCATAGTGTGCTCGCATGCTATTTATTTCTTGGTATAGTTTATTGTTATATGAAACCAGTATGAAACCCGTTTGGTACCACGAGCCCCTACATAGTGGAATCAGTGATCCACACTCAACAAGCTCAGTGCCGCAACATCAGCAAAGTCCACCCCCCACACACACACACACACAAACACACACACACACACATACACACACACACACACACACACACACACACACACACACACACCTCAGCACCAATGCTGGAGAAATATCTTGGGGGAAACACTCTACTACACTGTAGGTTTCAGTGCTCTATGTTCCTCTGACTCTCTGGCTCTAGGACACCTTCTTCCGCTACCTGAAGTCCCCCGTGTACAAGGAGACGCAGAAGAAGGCGCTGAACCTGGAGCCACACAACTTCAGGTAAGCAGCTAAGCAGCAACTGTTAAGATGCTGCTTACCATCTAAGTTGCTGCTTACCAGCTAAGCAGCCACTTAGATGGTAAGCAGCAACTGTTAGGAACGCTAAAAATATAAGGCCTTGGGATATGACATTCTGCTGTGGATGGAATTCAAGTCAAACCTTTAACGTTTAAGCCGCGAAGATTCGTTGAGTCAAAAGAGTACAATGCTAGTGAAAACAATTGCACACTGAGGCCAAGTGGTTTGAAATGCTTGTCTTGAATTGTCCAGAGGTAGTGAGAGTGTCCGTTTGCAAGAAGTGTTAATAGATAATGTCTAATGACATCAACTTTTGTTACAATACATCCAATACCCAATGCTTTGCAGCTGCTGTTCTTTGTCATATTTTTGTGTGTGCAAACCCATGCATGTGTGTGTCTAACCTAATGGGGCCCATGGGAATAGTGAATGATGATACACTCTGTGTCAAATAGTGAAGGACCTCAACTGTAATATCTCTGGTTTCCACGGTAGCGAGGCCCAGTTGGAGCAGAATGCAAGGAGCAGGGGTCTGGGGGTCCATCCCATAATACTGTGGCAACAGGAAGAGGAGGAGCGTGCGAAGGCGGCCATCGGCTTCAGCTCCTGTGGACGTCAAGCCATGATGAGCAAGATAGACAGACAGAAGTAGTCGAAAACAAGTTGAATAATGATTACGTTTGGCTAGAGTTGTGATACTTGACAATGCTACATTTCAGTTAGCCAAAATTGTTATGATGACATGTTTAGGTTTTCAGTCAAGTGACTCTTAACTAAGTGAGGCATACAACTTTAGTGTCTGACAAATCTAATTGAAATGTCAAATGTCAACGTGAAATTATGTTGCCATGTGTGTTGTCGATATAGTTTACACGTGTTGATGCTGTGCATTCTTGTTAATTGACTGGTGGAATTCAAAATGCATTATACCATTTTTTCAATTCCGTGATTTGGATTGAAAAAATATTATGTTAGAGGAACAAATAATAAAATATAGCTATTACAGCTATACCTATCCTTGTCTGTATTTCTCTTATACCACATTTTATATCAACCCCCCCTCTCTACATAGACACTCACTCACACAAATAAATAATGTGTATATATTGTGGCAGCCGAGGGGGACGACCCAGAGGAATAATAGTGGAAGATCGTTATCACCGGCTGCCCAGGAAGGAGGATATGCCCATATTAGGAGTTCCGGGGATATCAGCTCCCAAGCAGCCCAACGAGATACACCTGCGGAGAATTACTGGGAGAGCTGCACCAGCCAATCAGAGGGGATTCCCTTCCCTACATAAAGAAGGAGAGGACAACCCCAGGAGAGAGAGACGTTGGAGGAGAACGAACCAAAGAAAGAAGAAGAAGAGAAGAATAACGTGAAGGAGAAAACTGCTGTACGACAAATTAGCTAAACCAATTACTACTTTGCATTGGTGCAGGATCCACCAAGGATGGGTGCTTATTACACCCTCAGTATTATTTTTGTCTTGTCTTGAAGTTTGACACGCTCTGTATTCTTTCTTCAGCTTTCTATTAGTTTTAATTTCATTTCACATTCGCTATTATAGATTTGTTGTTGACTTGATATTATGCCGGATTTACAGAGGATACCCAGGTAGGCGGGAAATTCATCCACAAGTCAAAGTTCTAATATATAAATCGTATGTGTCAGTAACAATGAACCTATGAACCTCCCCCCTCCTCCTCCCCCGGCCACCCCCCAGAACCAGGAGGGACCGCGCTGGCTGTCCACCCTACAGGAGACTAGAATTTCTAGAATAGGTAGAGACCATCTTGGACATGGGATGAGCAAAGGGGCTCAATGATAATCATTAAATCATCATTTGAAAAAATGGTGTGCATTGGGTGTACTGTATGTCTCTCTTCATTTTCTGTTAAAATAAATTTGATCACGTTCAAATACCTGTGGTCAATGTTGGGGTACAGGCTAACAGGCTTCTCCTCCCTTTCTTGGCCTAATCTTTCATTAGATGAGGAGAAAGAAGGCAGGGCTCTCCTGGACAAGTATGCCAGTGTGTTTAGTCAGGGGGACAGGGACCTGGGCTGTACTACACTAGTAGAGCATGAGATACCCCTACTGGACGACGCCCCCGTCCGACAACGTTATCGACGGCTACCACCTTCCCAGTACACACTGGTCAAAGCCCACATCCAGGAGTTGGTAGAGCAGGGTATTGTCAGGCCCAGCTGTAGCCCGTATTCATCACCTATTGTGATCGTCATGAAGAAAGACGGAGAGATCCGCCTCTGTGTAGACTACCGTCTACTAAACTCCAAAACCAGAAAAGATGCATATCCGCTTCCACGGATCGAGGAGTCACTGGACACTCTCTCAGGGGCACGATGGTTTTCAATCCTGGACCTTGCGAGTGGGTACAACCAGGTGCCAATGGCTGAAAAAGACAAGACCAAGACAGCATTCTGCACTCCCTTTGGATTATTTGAGTTCAATCGCATGCCCTTTGGCCTCTGCAATGCACCTGGAACTTTCCAGAGGTTAATGGAGCGTATCTTTGGGGACCAGAGTTTCCAGTCTTTACTCTTGTATCTTGATGACATTGTGATTTTTTCCTCCTCCTTCACCGAACACCTGCAGCGCCTTGAGTTAGTCCTGGCCCGTCTCCAAGAGCATAACCTCCGGCTGAAGTTAAGAAAATGTAATTTTTTTCAGCATGAAGTCAAGTATCTGGGACATGTTATATCTGCATCAGGTGTTGCCACGGACCCTGACAAGATCAAGGCCATCTCTGAATGGAGGAAACCCACCACATCAAAGGAATTAAGGTCGTTCCTTGGGTTTGCCTCATATTACAGGCACTTTGTTGAAGGCTTTTTACAAAATGACACATGAAGCCTCATAGCGACACCTCTCACAGCATCACTCATTCTATTGTCTTCAATGAACAACAAGGTGATTACTGCTCTACCTACTGGGGCTGCACGACTAGTCGAAACAAAGTCACACACACCACGCAGACAGAAGGTGTCCAAAAAATAAAGTAACGGCTTATTATATTATGTAAATATAAAAAACATTCCAACATTCAAAATGTCTCATTCGGTGTCAGCAATTATATGGGGATTTTTTTTTAATTCATAAATTGGTTTGGCATCGGCTTACAACTCAAAGCATGTGCAATCCACGCCGGCACAACAACATTATAAGAGAGCTTTTTTATTGTAACATACATTTAACTGAACATTTATTCCTACACAAGTCTGATTTTCAAGACCCGCTCCCGGCCCTCCACACCCGCGACGTGCAATACCGAACCCGCCATCCGCACATATAACCCGACCCGACGGCACAAGACCCGTAGCCCGACCCGAACCCGCATATCCTATAATAACTATGATATAAAACCCACGACCCGACCCGCATCTTCTGTATCCCCAGAACCGAACCCTGAAAAAATACCACCTGGGTCACAGACGCTCAACCATGGCAAATTATTTGCAGTAACTAAATAATATTTTTTTGACCAATTAAGCGAAATTGGATAATTTCCGACGGCACACCTGACGATCTCTCACGGCACAGTGGTTGAAAAACACTGCGTTAGAAGACACAGTATCAATTCAATCCGTACAGCATTTAGGCCCTGGGTATAATAGGTTTCAAGAGCAGGGGTCGACAGGCCACCGGGACGGTGACCTTTCAAAGGGGGGGACGAGTGTAGCAGGTATGCCTTTAGGACCCTGGGGAGCAGGGAAGGCATAAAAGGGGAGACAGAGGTGTTGGGCCTTCCTTTTGCACCAAGCCTGAGTTGGAGTGTTTGGAGGGAGAGAGCGCTGGAATCCTGTGTGTTTGGTCACTCTTGCCTCCGGTCTCTCCAGTCAGTCCCTCCATGCAAGATATGATCTGTGGGGACCTTTGGTCACAAAAGAGAGGAGTACACGATCAACATAGTGATCACTGTTTTTCACTTAGAACTTGTGCCGTTTAGTTTCATTCCGTTGTTTGTCCTACTTGGACCATGTGCAATACTGAGGGGGGATCATAGGCTTATGGGCTGTGGGTTTGTTTTATGGTTTGGTTTAAGGTGTGTTTCATTTAAATGTATTCATTATTATTTTACCATTTTATTGTTGTGCGCTCGTAATATTTGTTTAGTTTGCTGTGGATTTTGCTGTGCATTGCATGCCCCCTAGTAGGCCTTTAAGCCTTCCTCCTAGGCCCCATATTGTTTAGTCGCCCCCTCTGGCCTAGCCCATCCTGGGTAGTCAACCCCCAAGCAGCCACTGCCCCTTCTATCAGTTCTAACCACTCCCCTATTTGTTCTCTTCCCTTGGTTGTGTGATTTACTGTATGTGTGGTCGCCTCCTGCAGTTTTCTCCTTCACGTTATTCTTCTCTTCTTCTTCTTTCTTTGGTTCGTTCTCCTCCAACGTCTCTCTCTCCCGGGGTTGTCCTCTCCTTCTTTATGTAGGGGAGGGAATCCCCTCTGATTGGCTGGTGCAGCTCTCCCAGTAATTCTCCGCAGGTGTATCTCGTTGGGCTGCTTGGGAGCTGATATCCCCGGAACTCCTAATATGGGCATATCCTCCTTCCTGGGCAGCCGGTGATAACGATCTTCCACTATTATTCCTCTGGGTCGTCCCCCTCGGCTGCCACAATATATACACATTATTTATTTGTGTGAGTGAGTGTCTATGTAGAGAGGGGGGGTTGATATAAAATGTGGTATAAGAGAAATACAGACAAGGATAGGTATAGCTGTAATAGCTATATTTTATTATTTGTTCCTCTAACATAATATTTTTTCAATCCAAATCACGGAATTGAAAAAATGTATAATGCATTTGAATTCCACCAGTCAATTAACAAGAATGCACAGCATCAACACGTGTAAACTATATCGACAACACACATGGCAACATAATTTCACGTTGACATTTGACATTTCAATTAGATTTGTCAGACACTAAAAGTTGTATGCCTCACTTAGTTAAGAGTCACTTGACTGAAAACCTAAACATGTCATCATAACAATTTTGGCTAACTGAAATGTAGCATTGTCAAGTATCACAACTCTAGCCAAAAGTAATCATTATTCAACTTGTTTTCGACTACTTCTGTCTGTCTATCTTGCTCATCATGGCCTTGACGTCCACAGGAGCTGAAGCGATGGCCGCCTTCGCACGCTCCTCCTCTTCCTGTTGCCACAGTATTATGGGATGGACCCCCAGACCCCTGCTCCTTGCATTCTGCTCCAACTGGGCCTCGCTACCGTGGAAACCAGAGATATTACAGTTGAGGTCCTTCACTATTTGACACAGAGTGTATCATCATTCACTATTCCCATGGGCCCCATTAGGTTAGACACACACATGCATGGTTGCACACACAAAAATATGACAAAGAACAGCAGCTGCAAAGCATTGGGTATTGGATGTATTGTAACAAAAGTTGATGTCATTAGACATTATCTATTAACACTTCTTGCAAACGGACACTCTCACTACCTCTGGACAATTCAAGACAAGCATTTCAAACCACTTGGCCTTAGTGTGCAATTGTTTTCACTAGCATTGTACTCTTTTGACTCAACGAATCTTCGCGGCTTAAACTTAATCCCGGGAGGCACGCGTCACAGCACACCACGAAGAGATACGTGTATTAAGCGAGAGCAGAAGCGACTAAGCTACACGCAAAGGTTTGGTCCATAGAGGCGGTCTGTCGAGGATTGGAGAACGTATCTCAGTTCGAGCCAGGCCAAGTCACGCGGCAAGAGGCAGATGAGTGTGGCCGAGTTTCGCCCAGATGAGCCAGTTTGTCATTAGTGCATTATTGGCGTAAACAGTCCACTTTAACGGCAGTATCTGACCGAAGAAATGACACCTAAATACAGCGTTCACCTCACGCACATGTCATTTTGTTGTCATAGGAATGATTCCGTGTGTACAGAACCATGTGCATTGTAAGAGTGTTTGCAATCTCTTAATTGGCGAGCACATGGGAATACGTCCGAAATCGATTGGAGTACAGCAGTCTGCTGTCAGACCTAGCTCAGAAGGACATCAAACCGCCGGAAATCAGTCCCTCTGGCTTCCACGTAGAGACACCAACTCTGAGCGAGAATGGCGAAGAAGCAGAGGGGGGTACGTAGAGGATGCCCATCCAGAATAAGAGATGGACGTCGTGCGGAGCGACTAAGGACCAACGGACGCTAAGCGAAGGCTGGCCGCATCGCTCGAGGCGCCTATTGATGACGGAGAGGACAATAATGAGACAAGATTTAGAGCAAGAACATAGAAGCTGAGTCGAAAACAAGTTTGAAACTCAAATGGAAAGGAAAACGAAAGGGACGACCGAAGAAGAACGAAGCTAGGTTTACACCACACAACGTGTGAGGGTTCTTCTTTGGAAGGAGGGACGAGACGTTTAAAAAGAGACGGTATAGATAGCGAAAGAGGAACCTCCTGACCAGATGTCGCTGCGTCTCGTGAGCATATTATCAGCTGGTCAACGACCAACAATTGCTCCATGATGACATTGTCAATGTCTTCAGACAAAAGTGACTCCTCGTCGACCAAATGCACGGCATACGAACCATGTTATGTTCTCGCACACACTTCCTAATTAGACACAAGTCGCAACCAACGTTCAACCGGTGAGAATTGATGCTCTGCCGCATGTGCCCTGTCTTGCTCCCTGCGTATTCATTGAGGGAGTCTGATTTACCCGCTGGAGACGTATGCGACTCGGGTCGCTGCTGCGCATGCCAATTCGCGTGTGCATTATAGTGGAACTTGGTTGGTACATTCAAATGCATTATACATTTTTTCAATTCCGTGATTTGGATTGAAAAAATATTATGTTTAGAGGAACAAAATAATTAAAATATAGCTATTACAGCTATAACCTATCCTTGTCTGTATTTCTCTTATACCACATTTTATATCAACCCCCCCTCTCTACATAGACACTCACTCACACAAATAAATAATGTGTATATATTGTGGCAGCCGAGGGGGACGACCCAGAGGAATAATAGTGGAAGATCGTTATCACCGGCTGCCCAGGAAGGAGGATATGCCCATATTAGGAGTTCCGGGGATATCAGCTCCCAAGCAGCCCAACGAGATACACCTGCGGAGAATTACTGGGAGAGCTGCACCAGCCAATCAGAGGGGATTCCCTTCCCTACATAAAGAAGGAGAGGACAACCCCAGGAGAGAGAGACGTTGGAGGAGAACGAACCAAAGAAAGAAGAAGAAGAGAAGAATAACGTGAAGGAGGAAAAAACTGCTGTGGATACGACCCTTGCATCGGATGACTGCCCCCCCCTGGATAACGACCCCCGCCTGTCCCTCCCCCTTTCCCCACTAAAATCTCAGTAAAGCTTTATTTTGAATCACATTTATCTGTGGTGGACCTTGATATTCTTTCATTTAATCCCGTGACTACACTAAGTCCCCCTCAGTGTGTCACATATGGTGGAGAATGCGGGCACTTGCGCACGGTGAGGGCAAGGAAGATTTACGGATTCCCCAACACGAGTATCATGGCCAACCCCAATCCATTCCAGGACCTCCTTGCGGGGCTCGTCGCCAGTGGCCAGGAAGCGCAACAGCGGCATGAGCAGGCAATGCAGCTCCAAATGCAACAAATCCAGCTACAGCAACAGGCACAACAGCAGCAGCAACTGAACCTTGATAACTTCATGGCACTGACAGCTTGAACGGACGAGCCAACTGCAAGCCGAAATAAAAGAGATATACACCGCACAGGCGGAACACCGGGAAACGGTACGACGGGAGCGTGCCAACCCAGTGCGCTTCCTGGTGAAACAAACACCCGAGGATGACGTGGAAGCCTTTCTCCACGCTTTCGAAACCACGGCAACCCGAGAAAAATGGCCGGAGAGCCAGTGGGCAGATCTCATCGCCCCCTTCCTGACGGGGATAGCCCAAACCACATATCAGGATTTGACTATCAACCAGGAAGTCACCTTTGGGGAATTAAAGGATGAGATCCTACAGCGATGTGGGTTTACGCTGATCACCAGGGTCCAGCGGTTCCAGGATTGGGCGTTCGATGCATCTCTATCTCCAAGGGCCCAGATGCACAGTCTAACCCGCATCGCTCACACATGGCTTGTGTCTGAGCCCCACACCCTAAGTCCTATAGACCGTATAATCATGGACAAGTTTCTGCGTGCGCTGCCTTTCAAGGCTAAGAAACTGGCCGGACAGAGCAACCCCCGCAGCAGGGAGGAGTTGGTGACGGTGTGGAGGGATACCAGGCGGCCCAAGCCTTGGTACGCGGCGGACGGACCAGCAAACCCGAGGCCGTCCCTCGGCCCAAAGACCGCCCCAGGGCCGAGGAACAACCACCCCGACGGCGACCATTCATCACTCCCGACAACCGGCGATGCTATGATTGCGGGGAGCCGGGCCACATCGCGTGGAACTGCCCTCATAGGGGGGACGCCCCCATGCCCACCGCCTCAACCAGCGACATGGGCCGACCGTGTGGACCTTTGACGGCATGCTGGGCGCAGCAGAGGGGCAGCTCACCCCTGACCCCCGTCAAAGCGAACGGGAAAGACGCCGCAGCCTTGTTGGACTCGGGTAGTGCAGTAACCTTGGTGCGACCCAAATACGCTTGCCTCCCCCTACTGACCGAAACGGTGGCGGTAACGTGCATTCACGGGGAGACAAGGGAGTACCCGACCACACGGCTAGACCTCCACACCACCCGGGGATGGTACAGTGGACCGGCAGGGGTGGTGGCCGACCTCCCCGTCCCGATACTCATCGGACGGGACACTACAGTATTTTCGGGATTATGGACCAGCCTGGCTGAAGGACAAACTAAGGCCCACAAAAGGAGGAACCCCCCCCCCGAAGACCTCCCACCTGTGCGGCTCCGGGAGGTTTGGGACAGCGCAGTTAGAGGACCCCAACCTCACCAGCGCCCTCCAGCAGGTGTCGGTGGTCGACGGCCAGCTCATCAACGGGGTAAGACCACTCAGTTATCCTCACTTTGCTATAAAAAATAAACTGCTGTATCAAGTGATAAAGAAGGCGGGGGCAGTAATCGAGCTGCTGCTGGTACCCCACCCCTTAATCCCCTCAGCCCTCCAGCTAGCACATTCCCACCTGCTGGGTGCCCACCTTGGCATCGAGAAGACGCTTGAGAGGATACAGGTGAGATTTTACTGGCCCGGGGTGAAAAAAGCGGTGGAGGACTTTTGCCGGAGCTGTCCAGAGTACCAGCTGGTGGCGCCACACCCTCACCACCGGAACCCCCTTATACCTCTACCCATTATTTCAGTCCCCTTCAGTAGAATCGGGATGGACCTGGTTGGACCCCTCCCCCGGAGCAGCCGCGGACATCAGTACATACTGGTGATCCTGGACTACGCCACCCGGTACCCGGAGGCGATACCGCTGCGGACCATGGCCACCAAGGGAATTGCCAGGGAACTGATGCTGCTGTTCTCCCGGGTAGGAATACCTGACGAACTACTCACGGACCAGGGCACGCCCTTCATGTCCCGAATTACATAAAGAAGGAGAGAGACGTTGGAGGAGAATGAACCAAAGAAGAAGAGAAGAATAACGTGAAGGAGAAAACTGCTGTGGATACGACCCTTGCATCGGATGACTGCCCCCCCCCTGGATAACGACCCCCGCCTGTCCCTCCCCCTTTCCCCACTAAAATCTCAGTAAAGCTTTATTTTGAATCACATTTATCTGTGGTGGACCTTGATATTCTTTCATTTAATCCCGTGACTACACTAAGTCCCCCTCAGTGTGTCACATATGGTGGAGAATGCGGGCATGAGCGCACGGTGAGGGCAAGGAAGACTTACGGATTCCCCAACACGAGTATCATGGCCAACCCCAATCCATTCCAGGACCTCCTTGCGGGGCTCGTCGCCAGTGGCCAGGAAGCGCAACAGCGGCATGAGCAGGCAATGCAGCTCCAAATGCAACAAATCCAGCTACAGCAACAGGCACAACAGCAGCAGCAACTGAACCTTGATAACTTCATGACAGTACAGCTTGAACGGACGAGCCAACTGCAAGCCGAAATAAAAGATATACGCAGCACAGGCGGAACACCGGGAAACGGTGCGACGGGAGCGTGCCAACCCAGCGCGCTTCCTGGTGAAACAAACACCCGAGGATGACGTGGAAGCCTTTCTCCACGCTTTCGAAACCACGGCAACCCGAGAAAAATGGCCGGAGAGCCAGTGGGCGGATCTCATCGCCCCCTTCCTGACGGGGATAGCCCAAACCACATATCAGGATTTGACTATCAACCAGGAAGTCACCTTTGGGGAATTAAAGGATGAGATCCTACAGCGAATGTGGGTTTACGCTGATCACCAGGGTCCAGCGGTTCCAGGATTGGGCGTTCGATGCATCTCTATGCTCCAAGGGCCCAGATGCAGCAGTCTAAACCCGCATCGCTCACACATGGCTTGTGTGCTAGCCCCACACCCTAAGTCCTATAGACCGTATAAATCATGGACAAGTTTTCTGCGTGCGCTGCCTTTCAAGGCTAAGAAACTGGCCGGACAGAGCAACCCCCGCAGCAGGGAGGAGTTGGTGACGGTGGTGGAGGGATACCAGGCGGCCCAAGCCTTGGTACGCAGCGGACGGACCAGCAAACCCGAGGCCGTCCCTCGGCCCAAAGACCGCCCCAGGGCCGAGGAACAACCACCCCGACGGCGACCATTCATCACTCCCACAACACCGGCGATGCTATGATTGCGGGGAGCCGGGCCACATCGCGTGGAAACTGGCCCTCATAGGGGGGACGCCCCCATGCCCACCGCCTCAACCAGCGACATGGGCCGACCGTGTGGACCTTTGACGGCATGCTGGGCGCAGCAGAGGGGCAGCTCACCCCTGACCCCCGTCAAAGCGAACGGGAAAGACGCCGCAGCCTTGTTGGACTCGGGTAGTGCAGTAACCTTGGTGCGACCCAAATACGCTTGCCTCCCCCTACTGACCGAAACGGTGGCGGTAACGTGCATTCACGGGGAGACAAGGAGTACCCGACCAACTGGCTAGACCTCGCACACCACCCGAGGGATGGTACAGTGGACCGGCAGGGGTGGTGGCCGACCTCCCCGTCCCGATACTCATCGGACGGGACACTACAGTATTTTCGGGATTATGGACCAGCCTGGCTGAAGGACAAACTAAGGCCCACAAAAGGAGGAACCCCCCCCCGAAGACCTCCCACCTGTGCGGCTCCGGGAGGTTTGGGACAGCGCAGTTAGAGGACCCCAACCTCACCAGCGCCCTCCAGCAGGTGTCGGTGGTCGACGGCCAGCTCATCAACGGGGTAAGACCACTCATTTATCCTCACTTTGCTATAAAAAATAAACTGCTGTATCAAGTGATAAAGAAGGTGGGGGCAGTAATCGAGCTGCTGCTGGTACCCCACCCCTTAATCCCCTCAGCCCTCCAGCTAGCACATTCCCACCTGCTGGGCGCCCACCTTGGCATCGAGAAGACGCTTGAGAGGATACAGGCGAGATTTTACTGGCCCGGGGTGAAAAAAGCGGTGGAGGACTTTTGCCGGAGCTGTCCAGAGTACCAGCTGGTGGCGCCACACCCTCACCACCGGAACCCCCTTATACCTCTACCCATTATTTCAGTCCCCTTCAGTAGAATCGGGATGGACCTGGTTGGACCCCTCCCCCGGAGCAGCCGCGGACATCAGTACATACTGGTGATCCTGGACTACGCCACCCGGTACCCGGAGGCGATACCGCTGCGGACCATGGCCACCAAGGGAATTGCCAGGGAACTGATGCTGCTCCCGGGTAGGAATACCTGACGAACTACTCACAGACCAGGGCACGCCCTTCATGTCCAGAATTATGAAAGACCTCTGCCGGCTGATGAAGGTCACTCCAGCTGCGTACCTCGGTGTATCACCCGCAGACAGACGGCTTAGGTAGGAGAGGTTTCACCATAAACTCTAAAAGAGATGTTGAAAAAAAACAATGGAGGCAGACGGGGGAAACTGGGGACCAGCTACTCCACTTTCTGCTGTTCTCCATTCAGGAGGTCCCCCAGGCCTCCACAGGGTTCTCACCATTTGAGCTCCGGCGGCTCCGGGGACTCCTCGATCTGGCCAAAGAGGCCTGGGAGAGCCAGCCCTCCCCCCATAGGACCATGGTGGAGCATATCGAGGAGGCAAGGGAGAGGATGGCAACTATATGGCCCATTGTCCGGGAACACATGGCAGAGGCCCAAACTGCACAAGCCCGGGTCTACAATCGAGGGGCCCAGCCCCGGGAGTTCGCCCCCGGAGACCGGGTGCTGGTATTGGTCCCCACCTCGGAGTGCAAGTTCCTCGCTCGGTGGAACGGCCCCTACGAGGTGATAGAAAAGGTGGGGACCGTAAATTACCGAGTGCGGCAGCCTGGACGACGACCCCCCACCAAGGTATATCATATAAATGTATTAAAGAAATGGGTAAGCCGGGATGCCTTGCTCTGCCTCTCTTCCCCTCAGAAGGTCAGGAAGACGGAGCCAGTGGACGTGCCCATGGGGGAGCAGCTGACGCCAAGCCAGCGGCAAGACCTACAGGAACTAGTGGGGCAGTTCCGAGACGTGTTCTCCACCGAGCCGGGGTATACGGACATCATCCAGCACCACATAATCACGGACCCGGGGAAGAAGGTAAAATTGAGGCCGTATCGGGTCCCCGAAGCACGGAGGGAGGCAATTTCAGTGGAAGTGCAGAAAATGCTGACGGCGGAGATTATAGAGCCATCATATAGTGAATGGTGCAGCCCCATAGTACTGGTACCAAAACCCGACGGCTCTATAAGATTCTGCAACGACTTCAGGCAGCTTAATGCCAAAATACCTGCTCTGTGTTCATTTTTTTATACTTCTGTAATAAACCAGATTATTAGGTATACCTAATATAATAATAATAATAATAATACCCTAGTTAACACCAATATTCTAACACCAACGACCAAGACTTTGACTCAAGTCAGACTAAGATGAAGAAAGAGAAGGGGGGGAGGAGGAGTGATAGATAGATTAGAGAAAGTTAGAGAAAGAGGAGGCAGAGCTGAAGCCCCGGTGATAGTCAGCTGCTCTATCTAAGAGGAGGTGGTGCTGGCCTTGCTGCAGTCCCTGGGATGCTTCTGTGAGTGGCTCACACACACACATGCACACACACACACATGCACGCACACAGGCACACACACAGTGAAAAGAACTGCAAGGTGTTGGTAAAATCACTGTCATATGTACTGTTGTACTAGTGTACTAGTACAACAGTAGTACTAGTATATGTACTAGTGTTACTGTATGTGTGGTAGCCTCCTGTGGTCGTTTTTAAAAGCTTTTTTTAGAAGCAAATAAAACCTGATATTTTTGTACACCAGCCTCTGGTTCTGATTACTCGGAACACTTACCCGGGGACACTAACCTTGCCAGACTATTGTATGGTAAATGTGTCTTATAGGAACCCCTCATTCCTAAAAATTGAGGGTGGCGTTGTCACCTATACTATAGTCGATTTTATGCCACATTTGTCATGACATAATGGCAATGTATCCAAATAATGAGACTTTAAGCACAAACTGTAAAAATGAACAAAATTAATGGAGCTTTAGCCTACCATAGTGCATCTCAAGTGGGGGATTGTGTAAGCATTTGCAATTGCTTGCACAATCCCTTTAAAAAATTATAATCTAAACAAAACCTCACATAGTGTAAAGCTGTTCAGCTGTTCCGCAGTTCACATTCACATATGAAAAGTCTTCAATCATCATCCACATGATGAAAAGATTTTTTGAGAGAATATAAGGTGCCATGTAGATAAATGTACATTTAGCAGATGCTTTTACATTCACATATACATGCATTTGGCAGACGCTTTTATCTAAAGCGACTTACATTAAGTACATTTGTTGAAAGAGACAGCAGTATATCGCTGAGGTACATAAAGATAAGAATAGAGCAGGTTTCAAGCATTCACAATTGCAAGGCTAATAGAACAAGTTTCATAATTGCTAGGTTGCCTGCATAAGGATAAGAGCAGAAGTGCCATTCTGAGTACATTACCAATATCTAAGAATATACAATATGCTAAACAATGCTAAGTTCTATTATGGTGAACTCTGAACAGGTGGGTCTTGAGTCTCTTGCGAAAGATGGTGAGTGACTCTGCCATCCTGACGTCAGTTGGGAGCTCATTCCACCACTGCAGTGCCAGAAAAGAGAAGATTGAAACTTGGTAGAGCGAAGTTTGCCTGTTCTTAGTAAAGGTGGTACCAATTGTCTAGCCCAGTGATTTTAAACCACTGTGCCAGATCATCAGGTGTGCTGTGGGAAATTATCCAATTTCACTTAATTGGTCCAAAAAAATATTATTTAGTTCCTGCAAATAATTTGCCATGGTTGAGCGTCTGTGGGTCTGATCAGCTTTGTGTTCATCTAAACAGGCCCAGGTTTCACACTGAGTGAGTATAAATAAATGGAGATACTTAATTATCATTATATATATATTGTATTAGGCTACAATGTGTCATTTTGTAACATTTTTGGTCGGTGGTGTGCCGCAGGATTTTTTTAATGTAAAAAATGTGCCTTGGCTCAAAAAAGGTTGAAAAACACTGGTCTAGCCGAAGTTGTTGAGAGGAGCGTTCGACCTGGGGCGTGGGGTCTGACAAATGTTTGGAGGTAGGTAGGGGCAGTTCTGCTGACAGCCTTGTAGGCCAGTACCAGTGTCTTGAATCTAATGCGAGCAATTACCAGGAGCCAGTGGAGGTCGTGGAAGAGGGGGAGTTACAGGCACGCTGCTGCGTTCTGGATGCGTTGTAAGGGTTTGCGGAGACAGGGAGTCCAGCCAGGAGAGAGTTGTAGTAGTCGAGGCGAGTGATGACGAGTGCTTGAACCAAGATCTTTGCTGCTTCACGTGTCAGCAAGGGCCGGATCCTGCGGATGTTGTAGAGAGCAAAGAAGATTGGGCCACAGAGGTAATGTTGGCGTTGCAGGACAGCTGGTCATCCAGTACCATGCCAAGGTTCCTTGCAGTCGGTGAAGGGGAGACTTCAATGTCCTCAATGGTGACAAGTAGGTCCATGATCCAGGTGATTGGCAGTCATCCATTTGTTGATGTCAGCCAGGCATTTAGAGATGCGTTGCGATTTGGGTGTGAGGGGGGAAGGAAAGGAACAATTGGGTGTTGTCTGCATAACAGTGATAGGAGAAGCTGTGGGATGTAATCAATGAGCCTAGAAATCTAGTATACAAGGAGAACAGAAGGGATCCAAGTACTGAGCCTTGGGGGACTATGGTGTCCAGACCCAGGGTCTGGACAGGGAGCCATTCCATGTGACCTGATAGATGCGACCTGTCAGTTAGGAAGGGGACCAGGATAACGCAGATGCAGCAATGCCAAGCTCTGACAGAGTGGACAGGAGGATCTGGTGGTTCACTGTGTCGAATGAGGCAGACAAGTCAAGAAGGATGAGCACAGATGAGAGGGACGAGGCTCTGGCGACACAGAGGGACTCAGTTACCGTGGAGCCGTCTCTGTGGAGTATGCAGCCTTGAAGCCTGACTGATCAGGGTTTAGCAGGTTGTTTTGAGAGAGATAAGAGGATAGTCAGGTAGAGACAGCACATTCCAGGGTTTTGGAGAGGAATGAAAGGAGGGATACAGGTCCGTAGTTCCGGATGTCGGTGGTGTCAAGGGTGGGTTCCTTGAGGAGCAGCTTGATTCTGGCAGTCTTGAAGGCGGTTGGAAACAGGCCTGAATTGAGGGAGGTGTTAATTAGAATAGTGAGAAGGGAGGATGGGATTGGGTAAGGGGACAGGTGGTGGCATGGTTGGATGCCACAAGCCTGTTGAATTCATCAGAGGAGAGAGGGGCTGACAGATGTGGGCTTAGGGGGAGGGGGGATATCAGCAGGGGTGAAAGAGAGTGGATTAAGTTTCAGAAAGTACACTAAGCTATCAAATGATATGATCAATAATTACCATATCAATAGCTAGTACAGGATGAAGGAGTTCTTTACGTGACAGAGGCTGACTTCAACACAATATTCAAGCAAAAACCACAAACAGTTATACAGTAATATAAGAATATTTATTAAATTCAAGTTGGCAATTGAAATGAAGTAAATATTCCTTAAATACCATAAGCAATGCACAACATGAAGTGTTCCTTTGGTGTGTGTGTGTAACAAAGGCAGTAGGAGCCAAGGGGTCTATGTAATAGGCGAGTCACTAGGTGGGAGGATTCAATCACTCACTTCTAACATTAGTATCAAACACTATAACGGGACGGGTGCGTTAATAAAAGAGGATAGAATATAGGATGCAAGTATGGACAGATCTAACAACAATGGACGGGGATCCACTCAGACTTTAGATCAAAGCATAAGGGAAGGGCAAACGTGGCAAAACGTGTTTACAATATCGTCCGACAATACTAGCAAACAGTTAAACACACAATGATATAACATAGTTATATCTAACACTGCCCAGATATCAGCCTTACATGCGATCGCGTGTGCAGCGATCAGAATGTGGTTCAGTCTTTTCCAATTAACTGTGTCGAGCGAGTCCAGTGTTTTTGGCGATCCTGATGTCCAGAGCTTGGTAGCGGGGATCTGCCTTTTTCCTCTCAAAACAACCGTAGTGGCTCTGCAGGCTTGCTGCCGAAATAGTCCTACAATACATAATAATAGGCAGTCATTCAGTTGAGGCCATTTTGTTTATCTGATTTTTTCTGTCTTTTGTCTTCTTGCTGTGACAAACAGCCAATGACATAGTGGTGTCGCTGCTACATTATAGGGGTTTTAAATCTGAAGTGGAAAAAGAGGGATGGGACAAATCTGATCCAATATTGGTATCAGGCGCCGATCCTGCCGTATGTCACTCATCTCATATGGGACTAACACCACCAATCCACGTACCGAACCATATTACATAGGTAGAGGTATTCAGTCTTGTATAAAGTACTTGAAAGCCATACTTGAGTAAAAGTACAAGTATCTTACCAGAAAATGACTTTGGTAGAAGTTAAAGTCACCTTTTAGAAATGTACTTGAGTAAAAGTCTTAAAGTATCTGATATTTACTGTACTTAAGTATCAAAAGTAATTTTCTGATATTAAATGTACTTAAGTATTGGAAGTAAAAGTAAAAGTACAAGTAAAAAAAAAAAGTGGCATCAGTCGTTGATTCTACTGACATCCTGGACATGCGGGACTTCTTACGCACGAAACCCACCAGACGCGGACGGACGCTTTCGTGCGCGCGGACTGAACCCACCAGACGCGCAAAGCGCACGCGTACTGCTGCGCTTACTTCCACTCCCATGTTACCAGACGCGGGAATTGATTGATATTGATGCTATGATCACACTTTAGTGTGATTATTATTATTATTATTATTATTATTATTATTATTATTATTATTATTATTATTAGAATCTTGTTTTGGTTGTATGCAAAATGTATGACTTGATTTAACTTAATTTAACTTAATATGATGCAGATATTGTGCATATACAATGTATTTCTATGAGATTGCGCACAGGGACGCAGTGTGAACCGCGCCATGCGTTACCATGGGAGCGGAAGTAAAGCGCGTGCGCCCGCAGCGCTTCGCGCGTGATTTCCGCCAAACCTGCAGTCTTAACACATTTGTAATGATTTTATTTTGTAGTAACGAGTAACGAAGATGCTTAGGAGAAATGTATCGGAGTAAAAGTATACATTTTGTTTAGGAAATGTAGTGTAGAGTAAAAGTGAAAGTTGCCAGAAATATAAATAACGAAGTAAAGTACAGATACGTGAAAATTCTACTTAAGTACAGTAACGAAGTATTTGTACTTCGTTACATTACAACACTGGAGGTATTAATCTTAAACTACCTGTAGCAGTGTTTGGTTTTTTACTTAAACTAATCTTGTAAACTAACCTATTGCAGTGTTGGTTTTACTTGAAACTAATCTTGTAACAGGACTGGTAGAACTATTTCTCGTAAAGTAAGTTATTGCAGTGTTGGTTTTACTGTTGTGGTAGAGGATACTGGAAGCTAATGTTGTAGCAGTGTTGGTAGAGGTATCTATCGTAAAGTAACTTGGATAACAGTGTTGGTTTGTTGGGGTAGTGTTGGTACTTTCTAAAAAGGGAATCTTGTTGTAGTATTGTTGGCAGAGATATTGGTCAAACTCACTTATTGCAGAGCTGTTGTTGCAGACTTGACAGGGATCATTGACATTAGCATATTAAGAGGTGCACTTGTACACAGCTATTAATACAGAGCTAGTATCTTAGCGTCAGCTGTAGCGTCAGGCCCTGCGAACGAAGACCCAGAACAAAGACAAGGGAGTCATTCTGTGGGAGTCAAGACCCAGAACAAAGACAAGGGAGTCATTCTGTGGGAGTCAAGACCCAGAACAAAGACAAGGGAGTCATTCTGTGGGAGTCCGTCCAGGGAGTCCTACAGCTACAGGTTAGTCCTACACCTTCCCTCCGTCCTGTGCTAGCCATGTGCCTACAATCCATTACAGTCTGGGCATCCTACCGCGGCAGGTGTCACCCCTACCCCTCCAATCTCCTCTACCCTACGATCTCAACCTACACAGGCCTTGATGTGAGAGGGGGACTCTGGAATTGCCAATCGTCGGTCAAGAAAACTGAGACCATTCTGGCCTACGCCGCCCTCCAGTCTCTCCACTTCCTGGCTCTCACAGAGACCTGGATCACCCCGGAAAATACTGCCACCCCAGCCGCCCTCTCCACGACCTACTCCTTCACACACACACCCCGACCCTCTGGGCGAGGTGGGGGAACAGGACTCCTCGTCTCTCCAAAGTGGTCATACCAGGCCCTTCCCCTCTGTTACCCCCCTCCCTGTGTCTGACCACCATTTTGTTGCTTTCTCCCTCCCCCTAAAATCTCCCACCTCCCTACCTACTACGCCTCACATCGTCACCTCCCGTAGAAACCTGAAAACTCTCTCTCCCTCTACTCTCTCTGCAACTGTCCTCTCCTCACTACCTCCCCCCCAACAATTCTCCCTCTTGTCAGTAGAGGAAGCGTCCTCCACTCTGACTTCCTCTCTCTCCTCCTCCTTCGACTCACTCTGTCCACTTACCTCCAGACCAGCACGAGCCTCTCCTCCACCTCCCTGGCTGTCCGAAACTCTGCGGGCTCATAGAACAGAGTTGCGGGCAGCTGAGAGAAAATGGAAAAATCTGACTCTGCTGATGATCTCTCTCACTACCTCCACCTCCTCTCATGTTTCACCTCTACTGTGTCAGCAGCCAAATCTGCCTTCTACCATACAAATATCAACTCTTCCGCCTCCAACCCCAAACTTTTTTCCATGTTCTCCTCCCTCCTCAACCCTCCCCCCTCCTCCTCCCTCTCGGCTGATGACTTTGCCACCTACTTTACAAAGAAGGTGAAGGACATTACCTCCTCTTTCACCCCTGCTTCTTCCCTCCCTCCCCCTTCACCCACCCCTACCAGCCTTACTTGCTTCAACCCCCTCTCCTCTGAAGAAGTCAACAGGCTTGTGACATCCAACCTGCCCCCTTGACCCAATCCCATCCTCTCTTCTCCAAGACATCTCTGCTTTGTAAGTTGCTTTGGATAAAAGCGTCTGCCAAATGCCCTAAATGTAAATGTAATGTCATGCATCTTTAAGCCCACTTTAATAATGAATCATTAGTAATTAAACAGTTCTATAAACATATCCAGTATTCCTATATTGTATATATTCTTTTTTTGGTCTCCCAGAATCCTATGAGTTGGACGTAATGTTAACCTATAGGCAGAGTCAGGGGTGTACTGGGGAAGAATTTCGGCCCTGGACATATGCCCATGGACCGTACATATGTAAATTATTATTATTATACTACAGCTACCAACACAAACACTCCACTGGTGGGCCGCATTGGCCACACCCGGGGGCTCTACGTGGAGCTCAGCCGAACCACTGCCAGACAGCTGCACCGTCAACGAAAACTGCCGGGGGGTCCTCAACATCAACGCCAGCCACCAGGGGATCCTCACAGGGTCCAAATGGTTCAGTTCATTGGACAGCGGCAGGTCGAGGTGGCCGCAGAGGCCAAAGACCGCGTTTACGATCGGGCAGGGGCTGTGACAGTTCAGGGTCATGCCATGTGGGCTCTGTAACATGCCCGCTACGCTCGAGGGATGGATCGGGTGTTGGCAGCCGATGTGTGTTTGTGACCGATGTGTGGTGTACACAAGCAGCTTTGAGGGTGCCATGGCTAACCTGCGGGAGGTCTTTGCCGCCATCCGTGATAGGCCAGAACGGGGGCTGTGATCAGGGCGCCCCGGACCTGGGTGAAGGCTGCGTCTTACGTGCTATCCCAGCAGAAAGCTCCGCCCTTCTCAATGAGACGGTGCAGCGGGCTGGTGATGGTGCCAAAATCTCTCACGAAGCGGCGGTAGTGCTCGATGCTCGATGGTGACGGCAGTCTGGACACCTGCAGGCCAGGGGGCAGAGCCGCGCTGATTAGGCGCAAAGGCTCATGGGACTGTTAGGTTACATTGGAATTTGGGTTAGAAAACTATGTTTTTGAATCATAGTGTTATTTGTAGTCTGAGTTGTGTGTGTTTATCCGTCTATTATCTGTGTTAAATAATTTACATTAATGTTGCGCCACCATTGGTCCAAAGTGTGCTGCCTAGAGTTACCCCAGACACTAAAAATCGTTCGACGAAGAAGGTGAGGAAGTCATTCGATTTCTTTTTTAAACTGGATATTGCGCTATTGCTATTATTTTCCTCACATACGTTCTGTTGTTTCCCCCTCCACTTTTTCTCTCACTGTCCCTCCCTTCAGTTGGCAAGGAAGCTCGCCGGTCCCGCCGCTGACACGGCCGCCTGGGTTACCAACGTTGGTAAGGAGTTCGGGCAGGTCCTCATTAGTGTCCTCACTTGTGTCGAGGGCCAGGAGGGCCTGTCCAACATGGCGGCTGGACTTATGCGGTGGTACCGACTCGCCAGGGTGCCAGCCCCCCAGCTCATGTACGTGGGCCGTGACTGCTGCAACAGAGACGAGCTGCCATGTTTGCAGAGTGGGAGCAGCTGGTGGTACGCCTCGACATCTGGCACCTGATGCGCCGCTTCGCGGCGGCCTTCACATCAGAGAGTCACCAGCTGTACGGTACCTTCATGCGGCAACTGTCTCACTGCATCTTCGCGGTGGACGCCAGAGATGCCCACCGTCTTGTTGAAGCAAAGCGGTCTGAGCTGGAAGGGAAGCACGGGATGGTCGGCCTTACCGACGCCGAGGTGTTGAAGAGATTCGCCAAGAAGGAGTGGACAAAGCACTGCCGTCGAAGCACGCGCGGAGCTATGGAGACGGAGCAGCTTGTCCACAACCTCCTCGACACCTTCGGTGGTGAACAAGGGCGCGACACCCTGGGCATCCCGCTGCTGGACCCCGTCCGCATCCAGGATGTCTGGAGAGAGCAGAGGCATCACCTCCGCTGCATCCAGGACCCTCCCAGTGTGCAGCTGTACACAGAGACCTGCAGGCTAACCAAGGGCGGAGTCAGCCTGCCGGCTTATCGCTGCGCGAGGGGCTCCACTTCCCTGGAGTCCTTGCACCTCCACCGGTTCATCCCAGGTGATTACACTTTTCTTTCTTTTTTCACTAACATGTAATTATTATCACTGAATATTTCACAGTGCTAAAGTCTTTTCTACCACAACACAGGTGAACTCATCGGGGTAGAGTACCTGTACCAACAGACAGGCAGAGTGCTTGAGGCTGTCGGCATGGGCCCTGACACTCCGGATGAGGCTGCAGCCTTTCAGGAGCTCGACCTGGTGGACGAGGGCATTGAAGAAGATGCGGAGGACCCCATCTTCTTCACGCCGGACATGCCCCCCACCAGCACGGCGGCAGCCCAGTCAGGTGATCCAGCTGACGCACCCAGGTCTGGGCCATCTGGTCAAGCCGCCCCTGATGACAACGCCCCTCCTGAGGCCCCTGAACAGCAGGCTCCTCTCTCAGACTCCTCAGATTCTGAGGTAAGCCCCTCCGTTTCATAAGAGCATTTAAGGCAATTATTCATAATTGGTGAAAAAAGCTGTATCATTTACTGTTAATATTAACCTATCCATTAACACACCCTCTCATTTCTCTCTCTCTGCCCCTCCCTCCCTCCAGGAGGAGATCCAGGGACCTGATAGCCAGCCTGGATGTCCTTAAGTTGGCCAAGGCCCTGGTGAAGGGGAGGAGCCTTCGGGGGCTGAATGACCAGAGGGTAGACAGGCTCATGGTGCTCTGGCCACGTCTGTCAGAGCCTGGTGAACAGCGGCTCGTCTACCCTCAGCGATACCAGGAGAGGTTAACCAAGGGTGCTGTGAAGTGCTGTTTTCATTAAAGAATAAACTCATTTGTTACACATTGTTAGGAATTATTTCTTGGTCGTGGTGATGATTGTAAGAAGACAGCTATATAATTTCCCACAACACATTGTGTAATACACATTGATTTCTTGTATCTGTGTTAACCTTTTATATTGCGTTTGTTATTTAGTTGCTTTTTTGGCCTGAACTCGGGCCCTGCAAACTGGCCGAGCTCCAGCCGCCTGGTGGAGGCCATTTGCTGTCAGCTCTGCCGTCTCCACCCCATGGCCACACGGGCCGGCGGGATGAGGAGGAGCCGGTGGGCCCTCATCCTGGCCGACTACATGGCCATCCAAGAGGCAGTGCTGAACAGCCCGAGGTTGATGGCTCAGACCAATCTTTAGCTTTTCCAGCTCAACCAGAGGACCTTGCCCCAGTGGTAAGACATAAGACACATAAGACACGTACATTTTCAGATAGATAGATGATGATAGATATTCTGGGGATCTATAAAGTATCTATCATCTATCTATCTGAGGTGTGCATAATAAATTCTACTGAGTCAACTGAGTAGATGATGACAACATATTTGTGTTTATCTGCATTTAACGTTCTCCAAGCGGCAGAAGGAGAGGGAGAGGACCATCTTGGTGATCGTCCATTCACCTGCGGTCGCCGACCAGCCGCTCCCTGCGCCCAAGACCCTCTCCTACCAACCGGCAGCCCTTCGCTTTGTGACCGATGTGTGGTGTGTACACAAGCAGCTTTGAGGGTGCCATGGCTAACCTGCGGGAGGTCTTTGCCGCCATCCGTGATAGGCCAGAACGGGGGCTGTGATCAGGGCGCCCCGGACCTGGGTGAAGGCTGCGTCTTACGTGCTATCCCAGCAGAAAGCTCCGCCCTTCTCAATGAGACGGTGCAGCGGGCTGGTGATGGTGCCAAAATCTCTCACGAAGCGGCGGTAGTGCTCGATGCTCGATGGTGACGGCAGTCTGGACACCTGCAGGCCAGGGGGCAGAGCCGCGCTGATTAGGCGCAAAGGCTCATGGGACTGTTAGGTTACATTGGAATTTGGGTTAGAAAACTATGTTTTTGAATCATAGTGTTATTTGTAGTCTGAGTTGTGTGTGTTTATCCGTCTATTATCTGTGTTAAATAATTTACATTAATGTTGCGCCACCATTGGTCCAAAGTGTGCTGCCTAGAGTTACCCCAGACACTAAAAATCGTTATGCCTGGAGTCGTGCGGTGTCTGGGCCGCAGGATAACTTAAAAATACTCCCATCGTCCGAGTCCAATTCAATTCAATTCAATTCAATTCAATTCAATTGTATTTGTATAGCCCTGAATCACAAGACAGTCTCAAAGGGCTTTACAGGCCAGATTATTATGGGCCAAACGTGATTTATGACAACCCCCTAGCCCCGCCCCCCTAGCCCAAGAAACGACTCCCTTAATTAACAAGGAAGAAATCTGGAGGAGGAACCTCAGAGTGGGGGATCCCTCCTTCCAGGGATGGTTCAGAGTGCAATGGGTGTCATACGGGCATTTGAAAACAGGGGTAACAAAGCATGACAAAATGACAAATGACAAAGTACAAATAGTGAATGAGTCGTGGTGTTTCCCTTCGCTCTCTCCGTGGCGCTCGCCACAATATGTCATAAATCATAAATCGCCAATAAGCCTACAACCCATAAAACACAGTTGTCCTCTTGCCCAAAAGTGATTCCAGCTGCTACCTTGTGACTGAAAGGTTATTTATGCCTCAAAATGACTTGATTTCATTCATGGAGGTTATATTTGAATGATTATATCTGTCAACTCTGTGTCAACTCTCTGGCCAATGAATGTATCAAGCTTTCCCCGTCCAATGGAATCAGCCCGTTCTGTGTCAACTTGTGTCAACTTTCTGGAGTGAAGCAAAAATAGACCAATCAGAAGGAGTAGAACCTGTAGGGCGGGACATGCGACTCAAACTCAACTCATTTCGACTTTGCCGTCTACCGGAGAGTTTGGTATGTTGAATTGAACCTTCAATTTGCAATAGTTTGTCACGGAATGAACGCAGCCGTGTAACGTTGTTGTACTGTGTTGTAATTTATAGAGCCAATATGTTGTCGTGTTGAAATGTGGTGTTTTACTGTTAGCTTAAGGTGCCGATGTCCGCGATTAAAGTTCATCAAGCTAGCTTATCTCCCTAAAACTTTTTGTTTCTTGCTGCTAAAAAAAGTTTGTCCCCCAAACTTGATCGGAAAACTAAGTATTGTCTTCTGAAATTAATGCATTTTATTTATATCAACCGCTGTCTCCCGTAATATATGTCTGCCGTGTCAGTTATTGATCATTTATCCATACTTGTAGGTATTCAATGTATTTCTATTTGATCGAGCTCAGTTTGTTTATTCATATGTTTAAAATATGGAAAGGTCCAGTGTCACTTAATGAGAATGAGAATGATGAGTGAAAAGATATTGTGAATCAGTGCACAGAGGGTCATGAAATCATACATAAAAGCATGCAAAATGGGTGAAATATTGCTTTACCAATTAACATGTCTGAAGCCATCAAACGGTTTGCTGTGTTCTCTTATTGACAAACTTTACAGTGAGCCTAAATATTTGCTACCTGAGGAACACGACCTGACACCCAGGGACCAAAATGGAGGACCCCAAAAATTACATTATGCGCCGCGACCAGGAGGGGACTGCTGCTACTGCTGCTGCCACCACCACCACCAGGCCAGCTGCCACCACCAGTGCGGCCCACCGTGCAGCAGTCAGCAGGACATCAGTCCCAGCCACTGGTATACGGGCCAAGATCGCCTCAGCGTAAGTCTTATGTTACTACTCATATGTTTAAAATATTTTAGTACATTGATTTATGTGTATTGCTCACCTGGATATTTTTGCTGAATATTCCATTTCATTTTATATTTCATTTACTTATTTTAGACAGAATTTCTATTCATAGTTCTATTTCTATTTTGTACTTCTATTCTATTTTGTATATTTTGTATTCTTTTATAATTACTGTCGGCTGTTGGGCGTTTTGCACAAAAAGTTTTTCACTCACTGCTTATACTCACGTGTAAATTGTGAAGTGACAATAAAATACTTGAAACTTGAAACTTGATATGGAAAGGTCCAGTGTCACTTCATTAGTGATTGATAGTCTATTCTGTATGTTGTTGTTACGTATGCCTCTTGTTCCTGCGCTCGCGGCGTTCTTGGCCCAGCGGCATCCTCTGTCCCTGGCGGAAATGCAGGCCAAGGCCGAGAAGATTGTGGCCTCCAGGCCTGCATTTCCAGGTAAATCCATGCAGGCATGTGTTGTGAATCTCCCGGTGATGATGTGTGTCCAACATTATTTTGTCTTGTGTTTTACAGCAGCGTCGTCCTCCAGACCAGCTCTGGCATCAGATGATGTGATGTCATCTGAGCCATCAGATCCAGAGCTGGTCCAGAGTGCAGCTGACATAGAGAAGTGTAAGTTAATGGTTTATTATGCACTGAATGTGTGACATGTTATTTGCAATATATATATATATATACTGTATATATGTAGTATTGTGTATTTATCTTGAATTGTCATCTTTTTTCATTTCAACATTTATTAGACTCAAACGTAATTAATAATGGCAGGTGTTGGGTAAGACAAAAAAGCTTGTAGTGGTTGGTTTGCTAACATCGTAGCTGCTGGGTTTACTGACATTACGTGATGTGCTCCTTGGATGCATAGTATTATTAATCTCTGCTTTAGTAAGTGGAGTGCACCGTTCATAACATTCTCTAACAAGCTTCCGTTAATTGCTGATAATTGTTTATTGATTCTTACTTTTCACTCATTTCCCGTAAAATGCATTTTATTACCCTCTTAACGGTATGATTTATTTGGTGATTGTATATTCTATTTTTCCTCTGAAGCCTTGGATGATGTGCAGACCCCCGTTCCGCTCCGACAGCCTCCGCCTCCCCTTCAGCGTCCTGCAGCCAAGCCCATAAAGGAGGGAGCAGATGACCAGGAGCTGATGGAGATGCTGGAGCTAATTGGGATGGTTCCCCTTCCCATTACACCTGTCCCGACCACAAGACCCCCCGTCCCCTTTGAGGTCACTGTGTGTGTCCTCCCCCCTCTGCCCCCATCTCCGGTCCCAGCTCCAGCACCAGCCCAGATCCCTCCTCCGGTCCTGCTCCCTCCTCCAGGCCAAGCCCAGGCCCCAGCTGTGGCTCCAGCCCCGCGGCAGACTGATCTGCCTCCACAGCCAGCAGCTGGTAGTGCTGAGGTCAGTTTCTGTCAAATATTTTATTTTCTTCTTTTCTTTTTAGAGAAAAGGACATTGTTTGATAAAAAGGTTTTGATTCCATAATGTTTATATAAATGTTCTCTCTCTTTCTCTCTTTTTCTTTCTTTCTTTCTTTCTTTCTTTCTTTCTTTCTCGCCTTGCCTGTCTGGAGAGAGCAGAGGCATCACCTCCGCTGCATCCAGGACCCTCCTGGTGTGCGGCTGTACACGGAGACCGGCAGGCTAACCAAGGGCGGAGTCAGCCTGCCGGTTTATCGCTGCAAGGGGCTCCACTGCCCTGGAGTCCTTCCACCTCAACCGGTTCATCCCAGGTGATTACACTTTTCTTTCTTTTTTGCCGTGCCACCGCTTCTTGTCCCCTTTTTAGTTGAACTTGTTATTTATCTCATTGTTTTTAAGGTCAAACTGCTAGTGCCAAGCACTTTCAGGCGTTCTTGCTGGATGGACTGGTGAGGTGGAATGAGGACCGTGCAGCAGCTGCAGCAGCTCCAGTGGAGGGACAACAGCAGCAGCAGCCTCTGCTCTCCTACAGTGGCCACCTCAAGCACGTCCTTAACCTGAAGAGCCAACGGGTGCTTGGCGTCTCTTTGGTTAAGGACAACACCAAGCCTGTTGAGTACATGGGTATGTGAAATGGCATCGCTTACATATTCTTGTGATTGAAAATAACCTTTTTTTATTAACACATTCCTAATCAAACGCACTAACGCACTAACGCACTAACACACTAACAACACAGTAATTATTAGCACTGAATATTTCACAGCGCTAAAGTATTTTCTACCACAACACAGGTGAACTCATCGGGGTAGAGTACCTGTACCAACAGACAGGCAGAGTGCTTGAGGCTGTCGGCATGGACCCTGACGCTCCGGATGAGGCTGCCGCCTTTCAGGAGCTCGAGCTGGTGGATGAGGGCATTGAAGAAGATGCGGAGGACCCCATCTTCTTCACGCCGGACATGCCCCCCACCAGCACGCCGGCAGCCCAGTCAGGTGATCCGGCTGACGCACCCAGGTCTGGGCCATCCGGTCAAGCCGCCCCTGATGACAACGCCTCTCCTGAGGCCCCTGAACAGCAGGCTCCTCTCTCAGACTCCTCAGATACTGAGGTAAGCCCCTCTGTTTCATAGCAGCATTTCGGGCAATTGTTCATAATTGCTGAAAAAAGCTGTATCGTTTACTGTTAATATTAACCTATCCATTAACAAACCCTCTCATTTCTCTCTCTCTGCCCCTCCCTCCCTCCCTCCCTCCAGGAGGAGATCCAGGGACCCGATGGCCAGCCTGGATATCGTCATGTCCTTAAGTTGGCCACGGCCCTGGTGAAGGGGAGGAGCCTTCGGGGGCTGAATGACCCGAGGGTAGACAGGCTCACGGTGCTCTGGCAACGTCTGTCAGAGCCCGATAAACAGCGGCTCGTCTACCCTCAGCGACACCAGGAGAGGTTAACCAAGGGGCGGTTCAAGGCAACGAAGGGGAAGAGCACTGCTTGCCCGGGGAAAGACAGTCTCCAACGGTATGAAGCGCTGTTTTCATTAAAGAATAAACTCATTTGTTACACATTGTTAGGAATTATTTCTTGGTCGTGGTGATGATTGTAAGAAGATGGCTATATAATTTCCCACAACATGCTAACATGTAATACACATTGATTTCTTGTATCTGTGTTAACCTTTTATATTTTATAACGTTTGTTATTTAGTTGCTTTTTTGGCCTGAACTCGGGCCCTGCAAACTGGGGTGGAGTCAGCTCTGCCGTCTCCACCTCACGGCCACGCGGGGCGGCGGGATGAGGAGGAGCCGGTGGGCCCTCATCCTGGCCGACTACGTGGCCATCCGAGAGGCAGTGCTGAACAGCCCGAGGTTGATGGCTCAGACCGACCTACAGCTGTTCGAGCTAAACCAGAAGACTTTGTCCCAGTGGTAATACATTATAAGACACGTAAGACACATACATTTTCAGATAGATAGATGATGATGATGATGATGATAGATATTCTGGGGAGCTATAAAGTATCTATCTATCTATCTGAGGTGTGCATAATAAATTATTGTCAACTGAGTAGATGGTGACAACATATTTGTGTTTATCTGCATTTAAGGTTCTCCAAGCGGCAGAAGGAGAGGGAGAGGACCATCTTGGAGCAGGGGTTGGTGATCGTCCATTGACCTGCGGTCGCCGACCAGCCGCTCCCTGCGCCCAAGACCCTCTCCTACCAACCGGAGAGCAACCGGCAGCCCTTCGCTTTTGCCGTGCCGGAGGACCAATCGCGCCAGGCCACCCAGCCAGTAATGTCCGCTCCCGCGCCCATCCTGCCGTTACCCCGGCTACTCCACATGTGCCCGTGATCCCGGTGTCCGACCCAGCTGGACTTCCTGGGCCTCCCCTCGGCCCACCGCCACCTCCTCCACCTGGACCGTCCCGCTCAACGGAGTACAGGAGGAGGAAGGCCGTGGCAGCGCTGGGGGAGGGGCCTCTGAGGAAGGCAAGAAAGGTGCAGACACACTATCGTTGCGCCAAGTGTGGAGAGCCGAGAGAGTTGGACACTGGGCATACGCGCATCGGTGGGGTCTACCACTGCGTCGCCACCAGTAGCAAGACTGTGGAGCAGTTCTGGGCAGAGATGAGGGACGCTAAGAAGCGAGGTGACAAATGACACTGTGCAGCTCGCTGGGTGGTCATGGACGTTTACCCCACCCTGTATATAGTTTACCCCACCCTGTATATAGTTTACCCCACCCTGTATATACTTTACCCCACCCTGTACATAGTTTTCCCCCTACGTGGACCGGGATCTGGACGAGGTGTAGGGGCCTGTGCGTGTCAGTGATCCTTAGAGCTATGTTGTCTGTAGTACAACTACTGGCAGGGTCTCCCATGGCAAATTGGTCTAAGGTGAGACACCAGACTAACACCGGATGTAAACAGGGATTTCATGTCACTCACGCTGTTCTTGTGACGCACCAGAACAGCACTGGTTCATTCGTCACAATGGGACATTTAATGGACCATTGCTTATAGTTACTGAATATACATTGTTTTAAACACGGGTCTATTCCTTGAATGTTTAGTCACAATGTGACTAACACTGTTCTTGTGACACACCGGACCGGCACTGGTTCACATGACAACGTGAGGCATTTCTTTAATCTGTTGTTGTGGATTACTACAAAGTCATATGTGACTGTAAACCTTTACTTGTAAAACACCATAACGACATTGGTTGGTTCACCACTGCCTATTGTTTCAGTATGCGCTGTCTACTGTCGTGCTTGTGAGGAAGCGACATGGATCTAATTCTTCAATGTCGATCTTTACTCTTAACTCGCATGCAATACAAATGCAGGTCGGGAGCTCATTACCTTTCAATAAAAATGAAAAGAAGGAAAGTAACGTCTATTTCTATTTGTCTCCCGGTTTTGTTCTAGCACTACTTGTCAACATGTAATAAAATGAATTACAATTAATCACAAATCAAATTAATTATTTGTGCTCCTTACAGTGAAATGCTTACAAGACCAACCTACAGTGCAAAAACATTACAATCAAAGAGCATCAATTAAAAAGCAATAACACACAGTAGAATAAATAATATAACGTGTCTTAAGTCCAGGATGAATGTGCAATTGTGTATTACTTAAAAAGAGCAATACACACAGTAGCTATACAATTGGGGCCATGCTAATCTTCTCTGTATCGTTCCAATTTTAGTATGTGATGCCGAAGTAACACAAACAGAGCGTTCTACCTTTTAGCATTTTAATGATTTCTGGCATATTTCAGGGTTTTTGGGAAACGCAGCGAGTGCGGTTGTAGGCTTATTGCCGCTTGAAACATATTTAACCTGGTATAAAGGACTGGATTGATTATAATCTAGGGCACAGAGCAGGTCAAAAAATGTAAAGTCATGAGGATAATTGCAAAACATAATTTCTTTATTTTATATATAAACCATCTGTAAATACCATAATTACATTTTAGTATACTTTCCATTTAGGGCATTTGGCAGATGCTTTTATCCAAAGCAACTTACAAAGAGTACATTAGTTGAAGGAGACAGCAATATATCACTGTGGTACATAAAGATAGGAATAGAGCAGGTTTCAAGCATTCATAGTAATGAGGCTAATAGAATGAGTTTCATAATTGGTAAGTTGCCTGCATAAATAGCTGGGATAAGAGCAGACGTGTGATTCTGAGCACGTTACCAACATCTAAGAGACACAACTACTTATTTAGGAATCTGCTGAGCCTACTCCAGGCCAGAGAATCAGTGGAAGGATGCTGTGCTGGTATATACAGGTATATAGGTGTTCCCCAGGAGTAAGTCTGTCAAGAGCCTTGCGACAATGCTGAAGAATATCTTCCCTTAAACACTGAGCAGTGAGATGGTTCTAAATGAAAATTAAATTCAAATTCAAGTATACATTGCTGATCAGTCAGTCAGTGACAGTAAACCTTTGTGAATCCAAAAAGGTTCGGGAAATGAATCTGGTCCATGGTAGCGTCATACATCATGCTTTACTGGACTGATATGTGCGGACTGTAGAAGCCACTAGAGTATAATGAACCTTGTGATGTTGTGTTGATGAGGTGTGCTTTGTGACATGATGCCGTCCTACTGGAAGTCATTAGAAGAAGCGTCTGTATGTTCAGACACCAATGTGTTGGATGCTTAATTTTATTAATTTCATGTTTTTTTTTCCTTTGCCATTTTTATCAAATGGTTTCTTCAACTCTCCTATATTTTTCTGTATTTAACCCATAAGAACCCACTGTGACACAGGTGTTACAAACACTTTAAATACCTGGAAAAGTTCGTGATACAGCTTTATCCTTGACTTTAACTCATGAAGTCCCTAAGTGACATGTACTCAACATCCTGGTTTGGTCATGTGACAGTGTGTGAAGTAGTGGACCCCTGATTTCATTTACAAAATGGCCGTGTAGCTAGTTAGCACATGTCACAGAACTAGCTTTTCATAAAGCTGGTGTTTTGTTACAAAAAGGTACCCATTTAACCCATTTAACAATTCTAATGCTTTAATAACATGTCCTAGATTACATATAACCTGTTATAATGAATTTTTTGGAACAAATTTATATAACAAAATGTACTAAAATATTGTTGTGACATATATGTCACATCGGGCTCATATTGTCATATTGTCATGGAAAACTCAATGTGACATATATGTCACAATAAGAAAAATGGTAATGAGCTGCTCAATAAATGTAGCTGATTCAATTATTTTGAATTAATATATTTGCTGTTGTCCAACTCAAAGCACATTTAAACAAATGTAAACTAAATGAATGTCATTTTTAATTCATTTTTGTAGCATGAATAAGAAAAAACAATACAGTTTTGAGGAGGCACTGAGCATCATCCAGGGAGATGTCAGTGACTTTGAGGGATGTGAAGGTAGCTTGGATGAAGACCCTGAAGACCCTGATTACACTCCCGGCAACAAAGACGTAGCGAGTGATGGGTCAAGTGGGTGTGGTGATTCAGACAGTAGTGAATCAAGTGAAGATGAACAACCAAACATGAACCCCGGGCCTTCAACTGTCCAAGGAAAAAAACTATTTTCTTGGAGAAAGAAACCCTTTGAAGCCCCTGAGTGCACATTCAAAGGACTGAGTGTCACACTTCCAGACGATCTTCATACTCCCCTGCAGTATTTCACAAAGTTCATAACAGCAGAAATGCTTGAGTTATTGAAGGAACAATCAAATGTGTACAGTGTACAAAAATCTGAATGTCACAGAAATGTTAAGACCACCGTTAAAGAACTGGAAGTATTGATTGGCCTCTACCTGCGCATGGGTCTTTGCCAACTGCCAGGAAATCGTGCATACTGGGAAAATGACACAAGGTGTCCCATGGTGGCTGACAACATGTCACGCAACCGTTTTCAGACCCTGCTGACATCTCTACATTTCACTGACAACACTGCAAACAGGCAAGCACAGGGATAGTGTTGGAAGATTCGTCCATGGCTTGATATGTTTCCGCAAACAATGCCTGGATTATCACCCCAGAGGAGGCACAACTCTGTTGTATGAGCAAAATAGGTGCCCTTCAGAGGGCACACAGCCCAATAAGGCAGTATGTGAAGGGCAAGGCCCCACCCTTGGGGATTGAAAATTGGGGCCGCCTGCCTCTCCTCGGGAATCCGTCTGTGATTTGAGGTCTAATGAAGGTGGCACTTGGGAAAAGAAACCTTACCCTTGGCCATGGGAGGTGACATTGTGGTCAAGCTCTGTGAAACTCTCCCATCAAACCAAAACTTCAAAGTATTTGCGGACAATCTTTTCTCTTCAGCGCCACTGGTGCTCAAGCTTCTTCAGCAACAGATCTACTTTGTAGGAACACTCCGTAGTAATCGCTTGGCTGGTTGTCAGCTTGAAGACGAGAAAAGTCTTGCCAAGAGAGGCAGAGGATCTGTTGATGCCAGGGTGGAGAAAGAGGAAAGCATGGTCATTGTCAAGTGGTATGACAACAGACCTGTTACCCTGATCTCATCCTACTGTGCAATTGAGCCTCAAGACAAAGCTTGACGCTGGAGCAAATCAGACAAGGCATTTGTGGAGGTCAACAGGAATACAACACATTCATGGGTGGGATAGACCTCCTTGATGCATGTGTTGCAAGGTACAAGTACCACATGAGGTCGCGGAGGTGGTACCTCTACCTGTTCTGGCAAACCATCATGTTAGGCCTAGTTAATGCATGGTTGATCTACCGCCGTGACTGTAAACTACTTGGTGTCCAAAAGCCACTGAAACAAAGGAGCTTCCAGGCAGAGGTTGCCACTAGCCTGATTCTTTTGCAGTCACAAAGGGGTCGCCCAACACATAATGCCACACCTCCACCTCCACCGCCCAAGAGAGTTCGTGTTGGAGTTCCAGATGATGTTCGCACTGACCAGGTTGCACACTGGCCTGTGAAATGTGACAAGCGTGGCCGTTGCAAATTCTGCAAAGTCAATGCAACCACCACCCTTCTGTGAGAAATGCGATGTGCGTCTTTGCTTCAGTGAAGAAAGAAATTGTTTCAAATGTTACCATTGCTTATAAAGCTTGACAGACGTTGTCTGAAGTTGTTTACCTTCAGCATTTTTTCTTATTTGACAGTATTTTTGCACTTAGTGTGCACTTACCAATGTGACATATGTCACAATACAGATCATTGACAATAGGGTGTAGGATTAAAAAAATGTAATCTGAAATGTGTTCTATGTGGTCCATTTGGTCTGTGTTACATCCCCCATAATTTTCCTTGAAGGAGAAATGGGTCCGGGTTCTTAAGGGTTAAAGGGGAAGGATTTGCAATACATTTGGTATGAAGTTCATTCTTTGTAGCCGCTGACTGAATAGGCTAACTTTAAATGGATATTAACCAGGGTTTTGAATAACGATTGACCCCCTTTTTATGGATAATGACCAGTTTTACCATATAAAGTCAACCAACTTAAAGCAGTTCATATGCCTGTTGTGGATTACTTCAGTGTGTGCAGTTATTTGAAAGATTATGAAAATGAATGAGCAAGAGTTGACCTTGAGGCGCAATACACCATAGGGGGTTGTAGGAAATTGACAATTTATACAATTTGTGTTTGTAGTTTATTCGGAAACTGTCTGGTTTTATGGTACATTTTGACAGCTTGAGACATCTTACTGTGGAGTTAATAAAGACCTAAGGTTGTTAAAAGTGCCTTTAACAAATGCATTTAGCCACTTTCTGCTGAATTATGAATTTGACATTGGAAATGTACTCATTGACATCTTAACAGCGGTTAACATTGCTTGGTTGTATTAAGTGTCACAGCTAGCACAGCAGTATGGTGAAGGAAGTTAAACAAAGTATTCCAAACACAATAATTCAAAAGAGGCCTGGTAACATAATAAAATATTTAATGATTTAATAAGATAATATTAAATGATGTTTGATTTACGGAAACATACAATAATGTGGATAGAAGAAGACCGAATGTACCAAAACTACTCATCCCACACCAACTGTTTACAAAAGAGAATGGTGATTTAAAGGTTGAAAAAAAACACACACCAAAAAACACCAATATGACATTTTATATTGTTCCTCCAAAGTCCATCACAATGTCCATGGTGACCTATTTGGCCATGCCAGAGAGCCAGCTTAACTTGAATAAGGAAGGAGCCGCAGGTTCTTCCTCCTGGTTGGCTAGCTGTCTGAAAAGATTGCCCGGGCGGAAGCTGTGATCTATGACCGAGGTGGAAGTGGGTGTGGCCTAGAGACGAGACAGGGGTGAAGTAACAGCAAATACTCATTATTTACATTGTTCATTCAAGATTGTTGAAGAATTAGCCCAACTAGGTATAACCCTTTTTGATTTGATTTCATGATTAAGACACAGAAACTTCCACACAACAACCTAAAAGAAAATACAAAACATTTATGAGATTGGTTCTTTATACTCCAAAATTAGTATTAAAAACATTATAAAATAAATAGTCATACATGTGATTTTGACTTTGCCCATCTTCTATGGGCTAACACTATAAACTTTGTAGTGAAGTTCTCTGGTGAGCTTCTTATTGGTGTAATTATTGATTATTTAGGACTTAAATGTCTCACTATAAACCAAAGTCAAAATTACATCAGCATGTTCCTTTAAAGCAAATAGTTTACTTTACTCACTGTAAAGTTTGTCAATAAGAGAACACAGCAAACTGTTTGATGGCTTTAGAAATGTTAATTGGTAAAGCAATATTTCACCCATTTTGCATGCTTACAAAAAGGGACCTTTATGTATGATTTCATGACCCTCTGTGCACTGATTCACAATATCTTTTCACTCATCATTCTCATTTAGCAGGGTACCAACTAACAAATATGTTTGAGGAAACCAGGAATACCCGCCACAATGCACCATTCATGGAGGACATGCAACAGTGTTCACTCCATCCACTTCATGATTCCAATTCAACTGAAAAGCCTCAACACTACATGCTTGCCTTTTACTCGATACCAGCCTTCTGTGAGTATCAAGCAAAAGCAACATTTCACACTAGTCTGCTTACATGCCAGCTTTCTCATCTTTCTTTCTCCTTTTTGGTAAGTCGGATTTTGCACATGGTTAATGGTGGTCAAGTGGGTGTGTGCAAACAGGGTGAAATATGCAACCACATTAACCTATGTACCACCACTAAGCTATGCACCCTGTCAAAATGCAAGCAGGGCAAAGGAAACATCACACTGCATGGTAAATACATCCCATGGAAGGAAGGAGAAGAGCAAACAGCATACAAACTATAAGAAACACAGCGCATTGATGATGATGAACTTGCCTGGGTCTCCGGCCATTCAAAAATACTGGAAGGGCAGAGTGCAACAGACAGTGTTTACCCGGATTAAAGTAACCAAACAAAAACGATGAAGGTAGCCATGTTGTCGACATGTCAACTGTGAACACTTTAAACCTCACCACACACACCTCGAAACCTTTTCTGCTACTCACCAGTGATGGGGGATCGGCAGCTTGGCGGTCTGACTTGGTGTTCCGCGTGTTGGACATGCTCAGAGGGAGCAGACCGAATCTGTAGAAGGCAGTCAGACAGTCTTGGATGAAACACACCCACTAATTTGTGCTTCTTGGTAGAGTAGTAGATAGATTAGATAGATTGATCCATTCCACCATGGCTTTTCTCATAAGACTGACTATTTGTGGACGATATTTCCACTATTACCTTATCTGGCTGCTGGCCAAAGGCAGGATGTTGTAATGCTCCTGGGAGTTTGCGCCGCTGTTTCGGTGCACCAGTTGCTTCTCCGTGTCTGTAAGAACCCCAAGAGCACCTAAAAAAGACAAATACAAAACAATGGCTTATACACTAATCAAAAGTGGCAATCAAAAGCCTAATTTATTTCATACAAATACACATGAGCACTAGATGAGTACTTTCACAGTTTTGATGAATGTTGTGGCCCGTGCCGTGTCCGTACCGAGGTTCTCTGTGACAGGCGGTTGAGGTTGGCGTTGAGGGGTGTGGTGAACACGTCCAGATCAAAGGGATCTATGAAGCCCTCCAACCAATCGCAGACCTGTTGGATTCTGGAACACGAAAGGGAATCCAGAAGTCAATGGTCTAGTATGAATGGTCTAAAGCTATCGTATGGTTGGCCAAAGAAAAAAAACAAGGAGAATCTTGCTGTGAAATCTGGGGAGAGCATTGGAATTGTCAAAATCAGCTAAATATTCAGCCATGATTTGGAAAATCCTTTGGATGCTTCATGTAGTCCAACCCAACAAACTCTTGCCAGCACCGCCTCTCTCCAAATCCCACTCACATTTCCACCGTTCTCTTCCTGCAACAACTTCCAGTAACTCTCAGATTTAGAGTACGAGCGAAATCTCCCTTCTTGAGCGATATAACAAACAGACTGGATTAAGCAAAAAGTTACAAAAAAAGTTATCTGCAGGGATCCTTTCCATAACGATGTCAGATACAGGTTGAAAAATACCCTAAAGTTATCCTTTAAGATATGTAACAGTTTCAAATAACTTGCATATCTTAGCAAGAAATGTGAACATTGTCCCTTCTTTATGGGAACAAAATAAATTAAAAGATGAACCTGGGGTCTTGGGAAGAGCGGGAGCTGCTTCCATCTACCAGTCTTGTTCCTAACGTGGTGCACAGGTACCGCAGGTCAAACAGCAGCTGCAGGGCTCTGGTCTGGGTCATAGGGAATGCATTCTCCTGGAAAGCACACAGGTCGAAGTGAAATAGGTTTTTCCCTTAAGATATCAGTTAAGAGATTAAATGGTAAATGCATTGCATTTATATAGCACCTCTAGTTGCCTCACATTCACCCATTCATACACAGACGGCGGCACCATCAACCATTCAAGGTAACAACGAACACGTCAGGAGCAGTTCGGGTTAGGTGGTGTCTTGCTCAGGGACACCTCGACACTTCGCTAGGAGGGGGAGCGAACCAGCAACATTCCTCCTGAGCTACTGCCGCAGTAGGAGGATATTAGTAGTTTCACTTTTTATTTTGCCCACTGCTCCCAAAAAGGATTACAACAGATGAGTATGGTAATTGGTAACTGTGTTGGCTATGTGAGTGTACAGTAATTAGTCACCTGCTTGGCTACGTAGCCAGGAGGGAAAATAGACTCCTCCCATTAAATTGGCTTGAAGGAATAGATAAGCTTTAATAGCATAATTAGTAGCAAATGACTTGATGAAATGAGATGATTTCTGTTGTCCATTACTTTACTTCAGGAATGTAATCAAAAGGCTAGATACATCCTTTAACCATAAATAGGAATGCTGAAATTTTCTGATTTTCAGTAACACTTATAATTTCAAAGAGTTTGAAGGCAACCAGCAGGTAGAGCAGTTTTACTTTCCCTCCCTACATTGATGGTAGAAAGTATTCTATTTGGTAGAAAGTCACATGGTCTGGCAAAGAAATACAATTAAGTAAATCTATATCAGATATCGGCCAAAATGTAAATATTGTGAATCCCGGCAGAAAATCCTTGAAGCAGTCCTTTGAACACACGTGCAGGCATGTTTTCAGCGCTCACCTTGTCCTGTGTCTGCAGTGTGATGGTGTGGAAGTGATGAAGAGTCTGGTCCAGACAGGACTTAAGCAGCTCATACAAGGTGGGCCTGGGCAAGGCATGACCCCCGACCCTGTTCACCTCCAGGCACAGCTGGAACAACAGCAACTGGACAAACCAGGAGGTCTAGAGAAGACGGTCCCAGAAACAAAAGGACTTACACACAGACTCGAGAGTGGTAAACTACACTGTACACTTGATGGCTACACGTTTGTTGGTTAAGGAGTTCCATACAACTGGCTAGTGACTGACCTGTACAGGAAGTCTGATTTTGGATGTGACACTGTTGCCCGACTCCGCCTCTTCTTGGATTTCTAGCTCCTCCCAGCTTGTGGCCGTTTTCAGGATAGCACCAGGAGACACCGCATTGAGTGCTGTTGCAAAATTACCCACCAGTGCCTGTTGAGGATAACATCACCTCCAGTTATTGGGCAACAGGAATGTAGATAATGCGATAGGGATCAACAGTAGATCTGCACTGGATACCTAAATGAATGCATTGAATTTACTTGTGTGTAACTATAAAATATATTTGTATTTTATCATTCTGTTTTTATCATTCTGTTTGTACTGTATCGCTATGTAACCTGGCACAAGAATTTCCTTATAAATAAAGGATAAATAAAGTTCTATTCTATTCTAACAAAAAAGATTTAAAGGAGACCCATTATAATACCAGGTGGGCGCGTGATTAGCCCTTCCAAGTGGTTTCAGAATCTCCGGTTTTTGAGTGTCCACCCATATGTATGGTGGATAGATCAGCTGACCAGTTACTACAGTCCACTGGGTAGGCTGGTAGGCTTATTTATCCAGCATACGTCTGGGTGGACACTCCCACTTGTGATGTAAAAAACAGGAGATTCTGAAACCACTTGGTGGTGTAATAGGTCTCCTTTAAAAAGACCCAACCTAACACGGACCACACTGAAATCCCTTGGTTGTGTGGGTTTCAGGTCAGGTTGAATGAAAATGAACACAATCATGAGATATTTGTCATGGTGCGTTACTTTGGATAGGGCGGTGCTCCAGATGCGGTAGGCTTCCATGCTGCAAGCGCTGAGGTCCTGCTTCAGACTGCCCCACTTGGCCTGGGCTGGTCCCACCTGGGCGGGAGCCTTGGCTTTCCCCAGCTTCCGTCCGGGTCTCGCGGACTCCTTGGGAGCCTCTGAGCTGCCTTCTCTCCCCAAGACACATTGCCTCAGGTTTGTGCAGAGATCCCCCATGGACTGGCAGAGTCGTGCGACAAAAAGGACAGTGCTGAGGTTGGGGTCTTGCAAGCCGGCGGAGAGTTCAGAGCGGATGTGAGACAGGATGCGTTGGACGCAAGCCAGGCAGGCCTCACGGAGGCTGTCCTCTACGTCGGCCGCGTCTTTGAATCGATCGAAGGCCGAGGTGGCAAGCCCTTTGTCCAGCCTGGAGCCTGAAACAGTCGGGCTGGAATAGGTGGAGGACCCTGGCATTTAGGAAAAGGCAAAGGTTAAGAAGTTAAGGCAGACACCCTTGCTGATCCTTAAATGGTGTGCATGGGAGGGGTTAATTGATCCTCTCAAACAGAACACATGCAAGCTCTACAAGTATGCCACGCTACTGTTGGCCTCAGAATATGCATGTTTAACGACTGCCCATTTACAAATGCCTGTATGGACATGGTTAATGCCGTCAGTTACCTCAACATTTCCATTCAAGCTAATGTGAGTCATGTATACCTTCTTGCACAGGAAGGTAGTGCTGCAAGTCATCTAGCCTGGTCCTGAGCTTGGTGTCGAGAGACGTGCAGAAGGTTTGCACACAGGGAGTCAGAGCGAGGGTCTTCATGGCCAGGCCGCTGTGTTGCTGCTGCCTGTCCCGCTGGGCCACACTCACCCAGGAGCTGTCGCTCAGCAGATCCCCCGGGGCTTCGGACCACAGAAAGGAAGCCATGTCCAACTCGTACCGGGCACTGTGGCCATGAGGGGGCGACAGAGAGGCGGTCGCTTGGTTCTCCAGATCTCGGAGGGCAGCGGTGAGGAGCTGTGTGGAGCTGGTCTGAAATAGGTCTCCATCGTCGTCCTGGTGATGGCCTAGGGCCAGCAATGGAGGAAGCATGGGGAGGCCCATTCCAACTACTATTTTTGTTGACTGTGCTGAAAGGGTCCATCGCTTCATTTAAATTTGACATGAAGTAAGCTTTTGCATTGCATTCATGTCTCTAGTCCATATGATAGCACAATCACCTGATAAAGCAACACATAAATTTGTCACCTGCAGGCGCTGAAGAAAGAGGTGCTGCAGGAAGTCCTCCCAAACATCTAGGGGGCGCTCTAGCAGACACTGACACACACTGGCCCAGTGCATGCTGATGGAATCCGTGGAAAGGAGGTCCCAAATGGCATCTCTGATGGCCGCCAATGCTTTTAGGCTGGTCACATATACCAGCAAGCTACTGATACCTCTGCAAATGTCCTCCTTACACCTAACACACAACAAGCAGACAATTGATGATCTTGATTAATTGGCATTATTCAAATCCATATAAATTGCTAGTAGGCCTAAAATGGCAACATAAAGTTAGTTATAGTTTAGTTTACCTTGTTAAGCTGCTCCCTTCAATGACAAATTGAATTTGATTACAATTATTATTATTATTATATATATATTTCCGGTCATTAGCAAACTTAAAATCATTATGTCAGTATATAATCAGTATATACAATCAGTATAGACTACATTAACCTATTGTCTACTGTTGATTATGCAAAAATATAATTATAATTATAAATATAATTATATTATAACAATAATTATAATTTTTTCCTGTCTATGAAATTGCCATGTGTGTCCGCATGGTACAACATATTTTGCACATTACATGTCTGAAGAATACTGCATTACTCCTGAACATCTTTGAATGCCGTTTCATGTCCTAACTTTTAATCCTTTTAGAGTGCACCTGCCCTCTAACAAGGTGCGAAAGCTTACGTATTGATCCACTGCTGCAGCGTGTCCCGGAGCTGCTCCCGCTGGATGGGGTGGGCCAGGGTCCGGAGCACGGGCTGGAACTCCGAGACAGAGGACGGCAGGAACTTAAACATGCTTCCTGTGCTCATCTCCTCCTGCAATATCCTTCTTTCTTTACCTAGAGATCACAAAAGGAGTGAGTTTAAGATAAGATAAGATAAGATAGAACTTTATTAATCCCGAAGGAAATTCTTGTGCCAGGTTGCATAGCAATACAAGAATATACAAGAATTATTAGAATAATTACATTCACATTTAGCAGACGCTTTTGTATGAAGCGACTAACAATGAGTACATTTGTCCGAAGAAGTGTGAAACAACAATATATCAGACACTACAGTCAGATTTGAATATAACAAGTTTCAAGCACTAAAAATTCCTAGGTTATGAGCCTTGCTAAAACAATACCGAACTGAAACAGCATTATTTCCACATGTACTTTTACCTGTGGGTACAGCAGATGTGACATTCTCCAGGGTGGAGAACAGCATGCCGTAGGTTAGCGCACCCTCCCCAGACTTCGGGCCACCTTCTGGGGGCATGTAGAAGACGGCGTAGGCCTGGAAGAGAGTTGTAACCAGCAGCTCCACCAAGCTGCAAACCTGTGCCTTGATCCCAGCCCCTGCCGTAGAAAACAAAATATAAGACACACAAAGAGGTTTAAGATTTGCCTTTAAATGCTCAAAGCCTTGTTTACTTTCGGTTGGTAAATTCCACAAAAAAAATCGAATGAATATAACAAAGAGGTCTTCTGTATTAAAGGGAATTAAATTACATTTATGCCGTACATCACTTGGACATACCATGCTGCGGCTGGTTGAGCAACTGGTAAATGCTGGACTTTCTAGCCAGCAGGAAGTCAGCCAGGGCCTGGCGAGGTGAGCTGTCCTCCAGGAGCATGGTGGACACCAAGGCCTCTGCAATGGCCTGGTCTGATACTGCACGCCCCCGCAGCAGAGACTTACTGTTGAGCAGGATAGCTGACCTGTGTGCAGTGTGCCAGAATGCATAGAGGGAAATCTTTGTTTGTTGAAAGTGGAGCTGGATCGTCAAAATGTTCCTATACCTTTTTTACCATACTATTTACTGCATAATAAATACATGCAAACATTACAACAATTACCATCTACAATCACTTCTCATTCATAACATTAATGATGGGTCTGCTACTTCTATGTACCAGGGCACATGGTCCATGTGTGCCCACTTCACCAGTTTAGTCTACTACCCGTGCTACCACCGGTGCCTGTTGTTTTGGGACCCACCCATTTGCCCTGCCTCTTTTTGAACGACAAGCCATGGCACAAATAAACAGCAGTAAGAGGCGGAGTGTGACATTCACACAGATTTGATCTCGTCTGCCATCATTTAGATTAACATCAAGTCTGATTTGTGAGACATGAGATGACCTTGCTGAGACATGAACTTAATTCATCCCATTTATGATTGGTGAGCTCTATTATAAACAAATAATACACAATAATGGTTCCCACTTGGGACTGCATCTGCTTCAGGATTGGCTGTGACACTGTGAGAAGAGTGACAGGACAAGAGAAAGGGAGACTAAGGGGCAAGAGTTTACTAACATGGTGATTCTAAGTGCAACGGCTCATTGTTGAATCTTAGACAGTATGACTTTCATTGAAATTTCATTTAGAGTTACCTGAAGTGTCCTGTGGTGGCCACTTGGCGAATAAGTATTGGGAAGCGGGCTAGTATGGGGCTGTAGTGAGGCCCTGAAGCAGTGTCAAGGTTCAGCATGCCATGGAGATGGCAACACAGGAGGTAAAGCTGAGTAGCCTTGAGGTACTGCAATGACTCCATGGCACTCCAGATACACTCAGGGATCTCGAGGAGAAGCCGGATCTGTGCTGCCATGTTGTAGAACTTTTCCCTGCCATTTCAGCTGGCTCTAAAACATTAGTTTTAAGATCATACAACATGAAACAACGATTACAATGTGGATAGATATGCAAAGGTTATAGACAGTTCTCGCATGCAAATATGGCTACTTTCGTGTCTTGCAAAGTTCACTACAACGGTGCAAGAGTGGCGTAACCCAATATTTACATGTAGGGCTAATGGGCATTTGAAATAATAAACCTAATTCGGTGCCACACTTTAGGTCTGTGCAAATAGTGGGGCGTGTTACCATCCGAATAGAAGTACATGTACATGCACGGCACGAATACAGCAGCAAACACTCGGATACGTACGTCCTGTTTAGCGATGGTTTGGCTCTTGGTTCTCCCTTGTTTCAACTTGTGACAGTAGTGGTTCATATCCTGGATGGACAGGACGACGCTCTGGGAGCACTGCCTCATCTCTCCGATAGTGTCCGCGGCGTCGATCAGATCCCGGTAGCGCTCGCCTACCATTTGCCTGAGCTCTTCCTTCTTTTGTTCAATTTCACCGCGGACCTTACGCTCTATTCGGCGAATGTCTTCGGTATTGTAGCGCTCAAACAAGACCTCCGGGTCTTTAATGTCCGAGACACGGAGCGACTCCGCCGTACTGACACTCATATTGACAGCGAGCTCATCGACTCAACTGCAAGCCATTGGCTAATACAAACCGGAAGCCAGCAGGGACACACTTCCTGACACCACCACGTCAGCAAGCAGTCTATCCCAATATTATTGTATTGTTTATTTACAGTACAGTTGTGGTAATACAATGAAACACAATAGATTAAATAAAATGCAATACAAATACATTTAAAGACAGGCTTTCTTGATAATTAACCTCAACATGTTACATTAATTGTACATATTAATAAAATAAGATAAGATAATATAAGATTGAACTTTATTAATCCCGAAGGAAATTCTTGTGCCAGGTTGCATAGCAATACAGTAAAACAATAGAGAAATCAACAGAATAATAAAAATAAACTAACAGATATACAAATGTACAGTCCTAGTAGAATAAAAATATAGGTGAAATATAAAAATATATAGGCAAGATAAGGTATTCAGTCTGCGAAAACAATTTGGCATAATTGAAGTGTAATACAACTGTGATGATAATAATAATAATAATAATGGTAAGAGGACGTATTAAGAATATTGCACATAATGTTGAAAGGTAATGTAAGAGAATATTGCACACGATGATGAGAGGAGATGAGAGGTAGTATTACAGGTAATATTTAGAGATAACATAATATTAATATAATAATATAGCACGATATTGAGAGTATTGCACATATAGTATTGCACACATAGTATTGCACAATATAGTAATATTAATACTGAGAAAAATGCACATGATGTTGAAAGGTAATAATGCACATGATATTGTGTTCATTGTCTTATATTTCAACTGTCCTTCCCACAGAGGGGGGAGGAGTTATAGAGTTTGATGGCCACAGGCAGAAAAGACGTTCAGTGGTGCACCTCGGTAGTCTACGGCTGAAGGTGCTCTGGTATGACACCAGTTGAACCAGCTCCGAACTGGCACTAGCACTAGCACCAGCCCAGAACCAGCTCTCGGTTCACTTTGGTGGAAAAGCCCCCAGTGTGGCGTGCATGGGATGGGAGGCGTTGTCCATAATTATTAATTTAATTAATGTATTATCAAGTGATTTATTGATTACCTTTTTTTCAGCATAACTTTTGTTATAGTTATCGTGGCCTCTAGGGTCATTACCCTTATCACCTCTACAATGTTCTGTGTTATCTGGACTTTACCAGTAGAACTTCTAACTATTAAACACATATTTTGACAGATCACATAAACAGAGCTCTTAAAGACCAGTTCGTGTCTTTGAATTAAAATACAGTACATATTTGAAATTATCAACCAGCATAGCATTAGACAAGTCACACATATAGGCTACAAACAAACCAAACTCACTGAACTAAATTAGTAACTAAACTGAAACAATGAATGACAGTCTGAATGTGGAAAATATCCACGTGTTTGTTATTATAAGCCATGTAACAACTTGAAATGTTGTTACATGTAGAACCTCCATGTTGTGATCACTATTCAACAATATATTTAGGCGTTTGCTCCAGTTAGTTTGATAATCAAAAACTTTCAATAATTGTTTGGTCTCTCGTTATGACGCCATGAATGCGTTTCTCAGCATGCTTAAAAGGTTATAATTACTATTTTAATCATGGCTTATATGGTCAAGCCCCGCTCAAATATGTAGGTTATTGTTGCCGCTCCCGTGTACATTATGATCGCGCCCCGCCCGTAAGCGTCGGGCTGCTGAGGACAAGCCTCCTGCTCGCCTCCTCCTCCTCGCCGCCGTATCGATGAAGTTGCTCCAAAAATGGCGGATTTCCTGCCGTCCCGGTCCCTGTTATCGGTGTGTTTTCCCAACTGTGTCCTCACGAGTGGCGAAGCAGAGCAAGTACGGAAATCTAAGGAGATAGACAAGTGTCTCCACCGGGACAAGACGTACGTTAAGCGTCTGGTGAAGATTCTGCTCCTCGGAGCGGGCGAGAGCGGCAAGTCCACTTTCCTCAAGCAGATGCGCATCATCCACGGACAAGACTTCGACCAGAAGGCCAAAGAGGAGTTCAAAGCAACCATTTTCAGCAACGTGATAAAAGGTAACCACGTGCTTCGCCGCGTGTATCGCATCGTGTCGGTGTATTGATTCGTAGTTAGCGGAGTTCAGGTGCACTCGGCCGGTTAGCTCGGCAGTAGGAAGTCGCTAGCCGTGCTAACAGTACGTGAGCACGTCGCCGCGGCGGCGCCCAGCGGACGAGCGCTCTCTCACTGGTTCTATTTTAATGTCAATGTAAAGAGCTTTACTGGCCTGGATACGTATACGTACATTGCCGAAGGGAGTGGTAAATAAAAAGTATACGTATAAAGAAGTAGATATATCCAGGTTATATATTTAGTTGTGTATATATATACTTGCTCACTATCCGCCCGCAGCAGTAGCACGGAGCTCAGCGACTAGCCGCGGAGAAACGCCCATGTTATTGGTTATGTTATTTATGTTATTTATGTTATTTGTGCTCGTCTCCCCGTCTCCCCGGGGGACTTGGAGGATAGGATAGTTTCACACAAACACTGCGCAGTCTTTGTGCGAAACTCGACGCTTTTGTTGTCATATAATCGCCAATGTTCACATCGCGATGTTTCACAAGGCTCCCGGGGTTTGTCTCCAACACAACAATGCGAATGTGAATGTCGCCATGTTATTTTTGTACGCAACATTACACTACATATGTAGCGTCTTAAGAACCAGTTTAGCAGAAAAGTAAATATAGGTTCTCCCAAATAATTGTCCACCGCTCAAGCATTCAAAAAAAGCGATTAGTAAACTGGTTTGGTCAGTGATGTCCTCCTGTGGGGACACCATGTAACATTATCATCATCTGACATCTACACGTTTGACTGGCAGTTCCTTATATGTATGATTATTTGTTTCATATTCAGACGTGTTTTTAGGCTACTAACAACTACTACTAACAACTGGCACACACAGAAACGGCATGCATAATACAGTACATCATACAAAGAGTGTTTTCACGGTGAGAACGGTGAGTGGGCTTCAAAATGCTTGCCTCGGTCTAAAGATGACATGCAAGGTGCCAATCTTCCCACTTGGTTTTCCCTTCAGGCATACGCGTGTTGGTGGACGCTCGGGAAAAGCTACACATACCCTGGGGGGACCTGGCCAACCAGGGGCATGGGCAGACCATGATGGCGTTTGATACTCGCTCGGTGATGGCAAGTGGCCATGGGATGGTGGAGACGAAGGTCTTCCAACACTACCTGCCCTCCATCCGTGCCCTTTGGGCCGATCAAGGCATCCAGCAGGCCTATGACCGCCGCAGAGAATTCCAGCTGGTGTGTACATGCTTCTGCTTCACAAGAGCTTACTTTAAAAACAGGTGGTGGAAACTAACTTTTAAGTACTGTACTTGAGTACAAATTTACAATCTCTTGTACTTTACTTGAGTATTATTTATTTTATGCTACTTTATACTCCCTACATCTCAGTGGCAAATATTGTACATTCTGCATAATGAGTACTTCTATTTTCGTACTTTACGTATATTCTGATGCTAATACTTAAATAAAAGTACTTCTTTCACCACTGTTAAAGATGAATCCATTGCTACCATGACTAATCTCTATGGCCATCATATGTTCAGGGGGAAGGGATGGGCAGCAAAGTGACAGCAATTGAGAATTAATCCCTGTGGTTAAAATGCTTTCATGTTTTGTCCTGGGACAGGCAATTTCCCTGTAAACGGCTCGCAACAATGCTTCATCAGCAGGTGACAGGCTAACCCATATTGGCCAATAAGAGCTTATGCATGCAATAGCATGTGCTTAACCTAGCCACAGAGTCATCACTGATCTAGTGGTCAATCCATGCGCTGTTGTGGTTCACATCCTGAGTTTTGTAGGGGGAAGAAAAAAAAAAGTCAAATATGAGTGCATTATAAATCGATTAGTCAGTGTTAATAATAAGCAACTATTGGACTATGAAGTTCACCATATGACAATATGGCATGGCATTATACTATGTGTAGAAGAAATGTAACCCTCCCTCGGATGGTGCATTCATTCACCGCTGTCCAGACAGCTCCACACATCTACACACCATGGCACCATCAGCATAACCCTCTCTGCGTCAGCATCATTTTGTTCATGAGGCCGAGGTCTCCGAAAACACAGTCGGAGCAGAGTAGAATGTTCTCAAGCTGGTTGGTGGAGACACATAGGATTTTACACCCTATTTTTCTGAATTAGGCTATTATTGTAGTAACCGTGACAAAATTGCAAAATGGAGATATTTAGGTTCACTGGCATTTTGAGATCAAATGCATGTGCAGGAACTAAATAATCTCTTCTCTCTCCTCCTCAGGGGGAGTCAGTCAAGTATTTCCTGGACAATTTGGATAAGCTTGGCAAGTCGGTAAGTTTTATCTGCCCAAACCACCAAGGCTTCGGAGCAGGCCTATGCCCAGACTGGCAGGTGCTTAAAGTTAAGGGACACATAGGGACATTAAATTGAATAAGCTCTTTTGACACCATGAAGCCAATAGGAAAGACCTTTCAGATTTTTAAATGAGCTCAGCAAAACTTACATACTGCAGCTTAATGTTAATGTCCTTAACATATTACACGGATATGGGGAATGATCACAGTCTCGATTGCATGTTGGAAACTCCATTTACATGTTAAAACGATGGAACTGTAGTCAAAATTGAAACAAAAAAAACTAAGAATATATGTTCTATTGAAGTGCTTGGTTAGTTATTACTTCTGTGTGTGTCAATCAATTTAAATATTTTTGCGCGATTAATTACTTGATCAAAGATCACTCAAACTAATCAAACAGCGATTTATTTCCACTTGACCTGGCGTGCCACACAATGCAACACACTAACCAATAGATTTGCAGTACTGTACAAAAATATTTTAGATGTGTACCGTATTGTGCCGAATATAAGACAAGGTTTTTTTCCTAGAAAAAAATCTGAAAAAGGGCCCTCGTCTTATTTTCGGGGTCTAGACTTTTAAATGTCATTATATATTCATGATGGAGAAACCTGGAGGGGAGTGATTGGGATGAACGGCCTGCCCGATCTGAACCAGAGTGGTGTTTTGTTATTGGACTTCTGTGCTAGTCATGGACTGGCCATAACAAACACCATGTTCGAACATAGGGTGGTTCACAAGTGTACCACCCTATGTGCTGAAGTAGTCAAAAAGCTCTTCAGTGGCAAGGCGCCAGGTGTGGATGAGATTCGCCCTGAGATGCTGAAGGCTCTGGACATTGTCGGGCTGTCGTGGCTGACACGCCTAGTCAATGTAGCGTGGAGGTCGGGGACAGTACCTGTGGAGTGGCAGACCGGGGTGGTGGTCCCCATTTTCAAGAAAGGGGACCGGAGGGTGTGCTCCAACTATCGGGGTATCACACTGCTCAGCCTCCCCGGGAAAGTTTATTCCAGGGTGCTGGAAAGGAGGCTCCGGCCGATTGTCGAACCTCAGCTCCAGGAGGAACAATGCGGTTTCCGTCCTGGCCGTGGAACAGTGGACCAGCTCTTTACCCTCGCAGGGTTGTTGGGGGGCGCATGGGAGTTTGCCCATCCAGTCTACATGTGCTTTGTGGACTTGGAGAAGGCCTATGACCGTGTCCCCCGGGGAATCATGTGGGGGTACTACGGGAGTATGGGGTACCGGGGCCGTTGGTACGTGCCATTCGGTCCCTGTACGAACAAAGTGCGAGCTGCGTCCGTATTCTCGGCACAAAGTCAAGCATGTTCTCAGTGGGTGTTGGACTCCGCCAAGGTTGTCCCTTGTCACCGGTTCTGTTCGTGATCTTCACGGACAGAATCTCAAGGCGCAGCCGAGGTGAGGAGAGTGTCCGGTTTGGGGACCTCAGAATTGCATCTCTGCTCTTTGCAGATGATGTGGTTCTGTTGGCTACATCAGACCGTGACCTCCAGCATGCACTGGGGCGGTTTGCAGCCGAGTGTGAAGCGGTCGGGATGAGAGTCAGCACCTCCAAGTCTGAGGCCATGGTTCTCTGCCGGAAAACGGTGGAGTGTTCCCTCCGGGTTGGGAGTGAGTTGCTGCCCCAAGCGAAGGAGTTCAAGTATCTCGGGGTCTTGTTCACGAGTGAGGGCAAAATGGAGCGGGAGATGGACAGACGGATCGGTGCAGCGTCTGCAGTGATGCGGGCGCTGTACCGGTCCGTTGTGGTGAAGAGGGAGCTGAGCCGGAAGGCGAAGCTTTCGATTTACAGGTCCATCTACGTTCCAACCCTCACCTATGGTCACGAGCTTTGGGTAGTGACCGAAAGAATGAGATCGCGGATACAAGCGGCCGAAATGAGTTTCCTCCGCAGGGTGGCTGGGCTCAGCCTTAGAGATAGGGTGAGGAGCTCAGACATCCGGAGGGAGCTCGGAGTAGAGCCGCTGCTCCTCCGCATCGAAAGGAGTCAGCTGAGGTGGTTCGGGCATCTGATTAGGATGCCCCCCGGGCGCCTCCCTTTGGAGGTTTTCCGGGCACGTCCAACTGGGAGGAGACCCCGGGGCAGACCCAGAACCCGCTGGAGAGATTATATATCTCGTCTGGCCTGGGAACGCCTCGGGATCCCCCAGGAGGAACTAGAGTGTGGCTGGGGAGAAGGAAGCCTGGGGGGCCCTGCTTAGCCGGCTGCCACCGCGACCCGACCCCGGATAAGCGGACGCTAATGGATGGATGGATGGATTATACAACAGATCGCGCCAAATGAGTTCCCCAAGCGAGCCACCGTGTTTCTCTCTGCATCTCCTCTCTCACACACAGCCTGCAGCGACAGGTGCACAAAAATAAAACACACACACACAGCGACAGGTGCCTGGAGAGATGGAGAGACAGCGACCAGCTCCAACAAAGTGGCTCAAAAGTCGGGCGAGTTAACAAACAACAGAGGAGGAGTTACCATGCCAATTTTAAGACCATGGTGATCAACGAAGCAGAGTCATCAAACAACTGTCGAGCAGCCAAGAAATACGATGTTACAGAATGTAATGTAGAAGATGGCGAGCCCAAAAAGGCCGCCTTAAAAATGCAAACAGTCAGAGAAAAGCTTACCGCGGTCCGCAAAGCGGCCGCTTCCAGGAGATTGACAGGAGGGTGTGTGAATATGTGACTGAAAAACATAATGACGGTGTTCCCATTACCAGAGCTGATTACCAGAACCCTGATTACCAGAACCAAAAGATGATAAAAATAACAGCCTACATTGTTTTATTCAATGTGTTTTTATTAGCATTATTTTCAAATAAAATTATTTTCTTTATAAAAACCAGATTTGGTCTTCAAAAAAGTATTTTTCCAAAAATGAGTCTTGGAAAAAGAGGGGTCGTCTTATAATCAGGGTCGTCTTATATTCGGACCAATACGGTATTTGTCACAAGAAGTGACATGCTAATGTTGGCTTGTTAGTAGCGTAGCTAGTTCTCCCCTGACATCTGACACTGATTTGCACCAGAGCTCACTCTACGGTCAAGGGCGTGAAGCGACACACTGACCTTAACAGTACTTAGTAAGTCATACCAACACAAGCATTTGTAATGTTGGTCACACAAAACTTTTTATCTGTGTTACTTATTTACGACTTTACGGTATTTATTTATCCCTAGAAAGGGCAAGAAAATAAAAGATCTTTTGTAAATGAAATTCTATACTTTTAAGGCCTTATTCTGAGAACATTAGATTCAATGCTATATAATACTTTTAAGACCCTGGGAGCAACACGCACACACACAAATAACTTGAACAAATAACAAATGTTCTCCTTCTGCTGTTTGTCTCCTTAAGGACTACCTTCCGACCCAGCAAGACATCCTCTTGGCTAGAAAACCCACGAAAGGCATCCACGAGTATGACTTTGAGATTAAGAACGTGCCCTTCAAGATAGTGGATGTGGGTGGCCAGCGTTCAGAGCGCCGGCGATGGTTTGAGTGCTTTGATTCTGTAACCTCAATCCTGTTCCTGGTTTCATCCTCCGAGTATGACCAGGTGAGTCCTGGTTACCTTCAGATGTACAGTATGTAGATGTTCAATGTGTATCTGTAAAATGCACGAGGCTTTTGAAGGTATGGTACCGATCCACATGCATGTCCTTGTCTCGCTTGGCAGCAGGCTTTTGAAATCCCTACAAATCTTGAAATCCCTACAATATCAACAAAGTTTCTGTTGATAAATGCCTGACTTGAAACATCGTTTTCTGGCATCTTGGCTGACTGTAATTGGTCCAGGTACTGCAGGCGTTAATACCGTGAGCCAACAGCAGTTTGAAGTCAAGCGTTTAGCAAAACATTTTGTGGATATTACTGTAGATGGATTTTAGAATTTCCCACAAAAAAAGTTTAGTGGAGGAGTTCTCTCAAACAATCATGAGTAAAAAACACTCATGTGCATTATAACTACCAAATAACAAGGGACATAATAGCAAGGTTTCAAAAATAAAACAACACAAAATGATTGGCACGATTGTTATGGTCAAGATTAAGATCATGATTTTAAAGATGATTATTCATTCATTATATGGGGAAATAATGACTTGAATTTTTGGAACGTTAGCGCTACCTCAAGCTTTTGTGTTGTTAAGTTGGAGCTTTTGTGGAAGTGAAAAACGAGAACCAAACCACATTTCTACTATAATCACTTTGTGTTGATGTTCTGGTTTTCATGAGTGTGGGTAGCCCAGATCATAATCGTGATCAAAATGTGATTAATCGATCAGCTCTCTCACATGGAGGAATCATTATGTTAACTTATCATTGTTTATTTTTTTTTTATGAAATTGCTGACAAGCTAGTAGTGGTAGTGAGTCTTTTACAGTGATCTATCTATGCTGCTGACGAGAATAAGCTAACTGGTTAATGTCTGATGTTAAATGCTTGCGATTTGTCATGTATTTGATTTGTTTGCAAAAATCTTTGGTTACAGGTTCATGTGTTGTAGACTTTTTAAATTGGTTCAGCTAAATGCTGTCGATGCTGTAATGGAAAACATCAATGGCATGACAGGAGACCGGAAACACTTTGGTTCCAATTGAGTCTATTGTTAGTATTTCTTTTACGATGGAAATTATTTCTGATCATGCATATAGTGAAAAGAGGGTTGGAAATTCTGTGCACACTCACCCAGAGACGAAGAGCGGTAAACCTCTTATTTCCATGGTGACACATGCAAACCAAACCAGGCGTCGCTGGGCTGACGGCGTCCCCCTTGCCGCCCCCACAGGTGCTGATGGAGGACCGGCAGACCAACCGCCTGAGTGAGTCGCTCAACATCTTTGAGACGATCGTGAACAACCGCGTGTTTGGCAACGTCTCCATCATCCTCTTCCTCAACAAGTTCGACCTGCTGGAGGAGAAGGTGGCACGCGTGTCGATCAGGGACTACTTCCCCGAGTTCTCGGGGGACCCGGCGCACCTGGCTGACGTGCAGCGCTTCCTGGTGGAGTGCTTCCGCGGCAAGCGGCGCGACCACCACCACAGCCCGCAGCAGCAGCCGCTGGCGCAGAAGCCCCTCTACCACCACTTCACCACAGCTATCAACACCGAGAACATCCGCCTGGTGTTCCGCGACGTCAAGGACACCATCCTGCATGACAACCTCAAGCAGCTCATGTTGCAGTGAAGGGGCCAGAATGTTGGTGGTGGTGGTGGTGGTGGTGGTGGTGGTGGTGGGGGGGCGGGGTCTTGGAAGAAGGGGCAGGGGGGACCCTTTTGGATGTAGGAGTGGCCCTGAGGAGGATGATGATGATGACAGCGATGGATGGGGTTAAGGGACAAAGGTTTTTGTTTATCCTGCACATCCGCCACATGTTCTTGGAGTCCCATCATCCTCCTGCCAAAACAATCACTCCCTCTGAACATTGAGAGAAGAGGTGTACAGGTACACACCGCTACCAACCGCTATCCCTGGGCTGCGCTACCCTCCCCCATTCAACCCTGACCTCACCTGGTCTCCTCCTCTACTTGTTCACTGTGACTTTGAAAATAACGCTCTCGGGACCAGATCCTTAACTCCCCCACTGATCTTTTAAAACCACTGTAAAAACGTTCTCTCCGAGTCGTCAAATTGTAGCCCCACCCCATGCCGTTTTACAGGGACCCGCTACCGTTCTGAAAGGCCTCTGTGCGGTTCCCTCTCTGATCTGATCTCTGTTTCAAACACACTCGCACATCACATTGTCCAGAGCAGGAGGATTGTATTCAGGAGTATTAACATCCAACTAGAGGCATGGGGCAGTGGCAATGAGAAATCGGCGCTTGTAGTAGAGAACCTCCTTGAATTGAGTCATATGATTTATGTATTGGCCTTTTGTAAAAGTAACGAGGCACCAGAGATTCTCCTGTAGGCGCCCAGAGCCTTGAAGTCCTGTTTGTTGACCACATGCCAGTCAAAGCCTTTGCCACTTTTAATTGTAGGCTTCTCCTTTTTTTCCCCCTAAAGCCTAAATGGATAGATTTGTTCCAGCGTCATTTTGTTATATTAACAGCTCTATAAACATATGTACCATGCGTCATCTTTAACTTATATTATTTCCTGTTGGTGTTCATATTTGTGATTTGTGACTGTGGATGGATGCTGTTACCGTTAGCAATGGGGGGGAAGCATGTGAGAGGGCAGACGTATGTGCAAGCGAGCCCAAAGCAGACCAGCGCATTCGGATACAATGAAAACAAGCCTTGACTGGCTGCTAGTGGTAGCTAAGAAAAAGGTAACGGTGAACGCTAATTCTCAGGGCACATTTTGACCACTTTTTGTTGTGTGTGTTTGTGACGCTGTTGACAAGCAAGTGAAGAGGTTTTGATTTCAACCTTTTTTCCTCCACAAAAACTCACTTTGTCTCCCTAACGCCTTGTAGCTCTGCTCGTATAGCTCATCCAGTAGGCCATTGACAACAGCGCGTCTTCTTGCCTTTTTAGTAGTCTTCTTCCCACAAGGCCTTGTTTCTCTGATGAAGCTGTCGCCGGTTCCCCATATTGGGTGACCCGCCTGAGTTACGGGCCCCGGCCCCCCTGTATCAAGTGCCCCCTCTCTCGTGGGAGCTTCCAATAAAAAAGGGATCAAGCCAGTGCTCTGTGATCTGGTGGTCCTACAGAAGTGCTCCGGCCTCTCATGACATGGGGGGCCTCCGTTATACTGTTTAAACATGTGTAGGATGCCCTTGACCAATGTGCATGTTATTACCACATCATGCCTTTTTCCATGTACAAACACTTCCCTTGTCGCCTGAGACCGTTGGCGATCAATGGTGTAATCTAATGCCTTTTAATTGTTTTTGTTTTCATCGTTGGTCTGCAATGAAAACAGCCTGCAGTATTTTTTACTGCGAGTCGTATTATTCTCTCTGACCATTAGTGTCTCTGTTTGAATAGCACTCTGTCTCTGGTTGCATACAAGTTAACCTGCACCCAAGTGAAGCGCAAGCACAGTGGCGTTTATATCGACCCAGACGGTGAGTCAAGGCGCATCACAGCCTAGGTTGGGAGTCTTTGGCTGGGGCTGAAACACGAGCCACAGCTCCATGCGTCATCAAGCTGTGACTCATCGTAGAACACGGGAGTTGTATCAGAATAGTCTTGTAGACCAAACGGGATTTGACCTGGTCAGTGCGGAACAAAAAAAAGCTTTTGCAATGTAGAAACTCGTATACACAGCATTGGTGAACGCCATTACCTTCTTTTACCTTATTTTGAGCCTTAGAAAATGGGTGTTGGATGTCCAGTTCCTGTAGAAGCCAGAGAAGGTGTTGTCTCTCCGTACTGCGGCCCAAGTGTTAAGCAGAGCAGCAGCAGCAGCAGCTGCCATGTGTTCCAGTGAACAAGCCATCTTATAACGAGGAATGCCACCAGCCAAAATGCACATTTTCTTAATGTTTTCTATTGGAATAGCCCTGCCTTTCATCCTCTTACTGTACCAATTACATGTCTTACTGTACTGGCCTCCACATTGTTAATATTTGCGAGTATTGGTGTCAAGTAGCTGAAGGGCCACTCCTGTTCTGTTACTCGGCAGGCCACAATGTTCATTTACAGCAACGTTTTGATGTGTCAAACGCCGTGTTTGTATTCTTCCTCATGACGGAGGGTCAAAATAGTAAGAGGGTTAACTCTTTATTTTCATTGGAGAAGTGTGCAAAGGCATGTTTATTTAATGGCATTTAAAGCATCAGTAACCTTTTTTGTATGAGAAATAGTGTCACACCTAGCCCAACTCTCTAACGCTACCTTTATGAAAGACTGGAAAAGGAACACATACAAATCTGAACTTGTGTCCACTACAAATCCACCCAATGTTTTTTTTTTTTTAAACAAATACAATGGCTATAATGTCTAATACCACTCACGTACCAGACAGCAGATCTTTTCAGATTTATTTAAAATATGTGACGTGACATTTTGACTTTAGTTTCCTGAATATCACAAATGATTTACAAGACATTCAAAACAGATTTTGGAAATCCAACCACTGAGCTGTTTTTCAGACTATGTTTTAGGGTTAGTGACTATGAAACATGTTTGGCTAATTAAGTTAATTTAAAATTCTGTTGCCTGCACTTTTGAGTAAGTTGCTTGCAGAAAAAGAGTGCTTCATGTTATATTGAATGTTTTTGATATTCGGCAAACTAAGACCAAAACATATTGCATCCAATGTTGCATGTTTAAACTAACCTTTAATCTGTCAGACTGATCTGAAAGGAGGCTGTTCTGCCGACAAACAAGAGATAGAAAACAGGCATGAAGGTATTGTGCAAGCCAGGCGTCTTCAGAAACAGTTGCGCAATAAAACGTCAATATGTACGGCTGTCGTATGTGGTTGACGTCAAGTGATGTAACTATGTACGGTGGTTGTGTACTTTCAACTCTAACCTATGTATTTGCCATTGAAATGGATTGAAGTACTCAGACATTGATCTACATTGCAATGTGGATTTCACCTCCCCAGGCAATAGGGCTTTGCTTTTCATAGACATTGTCATTGCAGTGTTTACTAATACAGCCAAAAGAAGTATGCTTCAAGTTATTAACATTGTCTTGTCAATGTGGTTAAATCATGTTTCAATTTGAGCCTTTTATATGGGACCCGTTTGAAGCAACATCTGAATTTCTGTAAGAAATGGTTGGTCACTGAGTACAAGCTATGCAACACTACACAATGATATAAAATGTGTATATTGTAAAATGGATATACTAAAATGATCAGTGTTGATTTTTTTTTGCCAAGATTTTGGCCTAATGTAATCAACTCATTTTAATCAAGTAGCAGAAAAAACAAACTAATCTGCTAATTATGTGTTCAAGTGCCACTTGTTGCAAGCTATGCCTTTTTACAATCTTTTAAAAAGATTTTATACATTAGGTTTTTTTTCATGGGCAATAAGTCATTTCAGGATAATTCGGATGAAGAATGTAGCACATTCTTTACCGTTTGCTTCTGGTTTGATAACTTGGTTTCACTGTACATTCTAACTTATCCTGTTTTCCCAGTTAGTCTCAATAAAAACAATGTCAAAAAATCAGTTTTTGTATTTACATGCTTATGCTGTTTACTGTGTTTATGAAAACAACATTGATCAATCGATGCACACCTGAGTGTACAATGAGCACGACAGGCCAGAAGACCATCCACCCAAGACCAGGGTTTCACTTAAACAACCATGAAAACCCATTCTGCAGCTTTATTGATCACAGCAGCAGTCTTCTGCGTGTCAGTGATGTTGACATGTCAGATTCTGGAGGTGAAATCCCGTCTCCTGACAATGGAGCTGCTGACCTCTGCTACAGAACGGCAACCTGCGCACACACACACACAGTTTGATATTTGGGGTTGTGTGCCTGCGTTAATGTTAATGCGTCTCTGATACCAAACACTGCCTATATGTTTACCTATACAGCAAAATGTTACTTCCAAATTCTCATGAAACACAATATATTAGGCTATTTTCACCATTTACAAAAATATTAAATCATGTATCAAAAGTACAAAATGATAGATTATAGGCTGAATGTGATCGTTTGGTAGGAATCTATAGGTGTGTTACCTGACAGCGCCAAAGCCAATCGCAGTTCTTCTTTCAGGAGTGTGAGAACATCGGCCACTCCCCTATCTCCCTAAAATACATTCCAGTAAAATGGAGAGGTAAATGTGTGTGTTTGCGTTAATGTTACCAGTTATGTTTGGACATTAGGAATTCCCCCGATGTCAACTTCAGAATTATATTTCACTGATAGCCCTGGAAAACCAATTAGGTTGTACAAAGTTAGAACCTATAAATGGTTGATTGGTTCTATAACATAAGAGCAGCTTTGTGAAACCCTCCTTGCCAGGTTACACTGTGCTTCTCTCTGCTGCCGGTCATTGCGAAAGTCAAACTTGAATATCTGGATGGTCTCACAAGGCAAACATAAGTCAGCAATGTAGTAGTTGACATTTACAACCCTTCCCCTTCCTCACCTGACATGCTAGTCCCCACAGAACTGGCCTTCCGACGAAGACAGTTTTGGCTCCCAGAGCCAGTGCCTTCAAGACGTCCGTCCCGCACCTCACGCCCCCGTCCAGGTACACCTCACAGCGGCCTCGCACAGCCTCCACCACCTCCTCCAATGCATCCAACTGTACGCGTCACACACACACGCTTTCTTGATCCTCACACAGTGGAAAGTACATTTACTGTGTCATGTACTGTGCTTAAGTACAAATTTGAAGTGCTTCTATTTTCCGCTACTTCATAATTCTACTCCACTACATATTAGAGAAAGATTAAAACTAACAATACATATAATTACATTTTCTTCACATTTACCAGCTGCAACATTAAAGCGATGAACACATTAATGCATCAATAATTATAAGCCAATAACATAAAATATATGAATCCGAAATGGGCCATTCTGCCTAATGAGTAGATTTAGATTTTCATACAAAAGTATTATTTGATAACACTTTCACTTAAATACAATTTTCAATGCAGAACCTTTAGCTGTAAGTAACAGAGTATTCCTACAGTATGGTATTACTACTGTACTTGAACTTAAGTAAAAGATCCGTACCCTAACGGACCCACCACAGCTAACCCTCGAAACCACCCCCAAAAACAAGGAGAATCATTGCATATGCATTATTGCTTGGAACAAATGCTGAAACTGGTCTCCTGCCACTGATAATATGGTGTATTGAAACAACAAGACGGGCCCTGACTGTGGCTGAGACCCCATCCAGCTGTCGACCTCCGTGGTTGGACACCAATATGCCATCAACTCCATGGGACACAGCCTGGTCGGCGTCTTCACCTTCACACACACACGCACACACACGCACACACACACACACACAGGTGAGTTATCCTTGGCAGGCTTCTAGAATGTTCTGTTTTAGATGATGGATGGAGGTTGAGAGAGTGAGAGAGAGTGTGTGTGTGTGTGTGTGTGTGTGCATACCTGTTAATATTCCTTTGACCACCACTGGTAGTCGTGTTTGTGTTTTGAGCCAGGTGATATCATCCCAAGAAATGGTGGGGTCTATCGCCTTGGCTACGTAAACAGCCAGTCCACTGTCGTTACCATAGCTACCCTCAGAGAATGCCAATAATTCTGTTGAGAAGTTAGACATACTACACACAGACACACACATTTTAATTTCAATTTGAATGATGTAAAACCATCTTTTCCTCTTCCATAAAACATGTTTTTTCTTTTCAAGTCCTGCCATGTCTGGAAAAATATTATTCATACATTATAGATGCATTACATTATAATATAATATTACAATAACACTGTGTGGAGCCAACCATTTGATACGTTCAACGTGAAATTGTGTTGAATAAATTTAATGCATTCCTCTTGTGTTGTTTTTGGTTCATACCTGAGGTGTGAGGGAAGCTTAAAGCGGTTGCGCACGTCATCCCACCTCTTCCCAAGGTAGGGCGTGTCCACGGTCACAAATATGGCCTTATAGCCCGCTGCTTCTGCACGGCGAACCAGTGACAGCGTCAGCTCTCTGTCCTTGTAGATGTACAGCTGCAACCACAACACACCGCCCTCGCTGGCCGAGCTCACTTCTTCTATGGTGGACGTGGCCCAGGAGCTCAGCATCATGCCAGTCTGCACCTGTTTACATGCTACAAGTGCAAACACAGTGGAGAGAACACAGGAGCCGTCAGACTTTTCTTCATTAGTTTTATCATTTGCACACACACACTCACACACACACACACACACACACACACACACACACACACACACCACACACACACCACACACACACACACACACACACACACACACATACATACATACATACATACATACATACATATTACTACATAAATCAACCCCCCCATACTTAGACTACAGTATAGTGATAATCTGTCATTCTTCTAGGCATTCACTCAATAACAAGGTTGTAGTTACAACAATGGGCAAACTTGTTACTATGTGATTATTCAGATTTACAAAATGTATTAAGGGAGTATTCATTTTATTAAGGTGGAATTATTTTACAATTGTTCACAACCAATATGAAAACAACATTCTTTTTGTTCATGTTCTGGGTACCCCCTGCAATCATTCAAAGTACTCCTAGGCAGTGGTGTAGTGGTCCCTGGAGAAGTGGGTATACGCTAAATCAGGGGTGGGCAATTATTTTGGCTCAAGGGCCAAGGGGGGGGGGGGGGGGGGGGGGGTGTGTGTGTGCTAGACGCTGTGATCCTCATCTACCAATGGCCCGCCGGGGGGGGGGGGGGGGGGGGGGGTGCTAGACGCTGCGATCCTCATCTACCAATGGCCCGGCCCGCGCTTTCAGCACCCGTCGCGCGTCCACTACTGCTACTGAATGGTGCGCATCTGGGGGAATTTAGAAGTGGGTATACGCAATGCTGACTGAAAAATAAGTGGGTATACGCCGTATACCCGCGTATACCCTGGACTACACCACTGCTCCTAGGGGCCCACGGACCCCCACGGATCTGAGAAACACTGTCCTGTCTGAGGCTGCTTCACCAGCTCCACGTAGCAACGACACCCAGGGGCGTCGGACTGGGGAGACAAGTGGGGCTGACTACCCAGGGCACAAAGTGGAGGGGGCCCCGTGAAAAGCCGGCGTAATTTAAGTTAATTTAAATTAAGGTTATTTAAGTAATTACTGACATAACTATGGTAACACTGCCGTGGCCCGGACCCACCCCTGGCCGTGGCCGTCTCTCCATCGGGATGCGCCATCCTCTGCATGGCGGTAGCCGCCGCACACAGCGGCATGCTGAGCTGCTGGCCCAGCAGGGAGCACGACAAGTCCACCGTAGAGACGTCCCTCAGCACCCGCGGTCGAAGACGCCACCTTTCCGGACACGCACACACACACGCACACGCACACACACACACACACACACACACACACACACACACACATTGGTATGGTCTGGGCCGGACTTATACATGGGCTACCCTGGGCTTGAGCCCAGGGGCCCCGGGCTACAAAGGGCCCCGAAATTAATCCAAATGTATGAATACATTTGGAATTTCATGAATTTCATAAAAGAAAATTTCAAAGTAATATTCCGGCCGCTGGACTTTCTGCCAATAGCATACTCCATTGGGATACATGTGTTTCTGGTCATAGGTCCTGGTTGGAGTAGGGCCCGAACAATGACTCTAGCCCAGGGGCCCCCACCGCTGGGTATGGTAACTAACTCTGGTCAGTGGATGTTTGTCCCTCCCACCCGAGAGGAACGCATCTTGTCACACTTGACGTTTTATGTTTTGCCACCAGGGGGGGGTGATGTACAAGCGTCCAGGGTTATTCATTTCCCCCACATCTGTTAATTGGTTCATTTGACTCACTGTAGTGTGTGTGTGTATTTAAAGAGGACATATTACACCACCAGCTGTGAGTGTGATTAGCCATTGCAAGCCGTTTCACAATTGCCATGTGACTACCGTCGAGTGACATCACAAGTGGGAATGTCCACCTAGATGTATGCTGACTAGATCAGTCTATCAGCCGACCCAGTGGACTGTACCGACTGGTAAACTAATCTAGTTAGCATTTGTATGGCAATTGTACGGTGGGTTGCACAAACCTATTAAAATATAACTACGGTAGGTTAAATGTAGGTTTAGCTACTACTCCTGTTGCACCTATTTTTAAACATAGTTTAACTCTATGAACATCATTCATAGCGTTCAGTTTTAATGTTGGTTTAACTTTAACTTAACATGCTTGCTACACACCACCTGAAGTGGCTTCTGCTGGGCTCATGTACCAAAGGTCTGCAGCTTCAGCCCTAGACTAACCAACCAGGGCCAGCTGAGGCTGCTTAAACCAGCCACCAACCACACACACTCCACAAACATATTTGCAACTCAATCGTCATTTCTGGGTTTTAGTCCATCATGATGCATCTGGGTTTAAACCACAATGTCCTCAGTCTACCGATATGTATCCACATGCTAGAAAATAAATGACAGGTGGCATGTTGGGACATTAATCGCCATGTTTGGGTACAGTATATGCACATGTGATTGGATCACCGTGTAACATTGCCATCTCTTGAATTGGTCACACTCAGTCCCAGCAGTGTGTGTGTGACCTTGGGCAGGGCGCTATACTGTGATAAGGGGCCTCCGGTCGACTTTTGCTCTGGATGTTTGAATTCACCCAGCGGACAGTGAATGTGTAATCACTTGAAATGATGAGCCTTGTGATTGTGTTGACACAGCCCCCCCCCCCTCTACACCATGGGTACATAGTGGCTCTCCAGTCCCGTCTCTTACTAGGCCCTATATCTTATTTTTGCTTCCTCTTGCTCTGTTTTCTTAGTAGGGAGCCATCCATGCATTTGACAAACTCCTAGGATAGGAGGATAGCAAAAGGGAGTAAAAGGGACATCTGCCTGCTGTGTGCACGGTGGGTGTCCTGTACCTGTGGTGGGTGTCCTGTACCTGTGGTGGGTGTCCTGTACCTGTGGTGGGTGTCCTGCACCTGTGGTGGGTGTCCTGTACCTGTGGTGGGTGTCCTGTACCTGTGGTGGGTGTCCTGCACCTGTGGTGGGTGTCCTGTACCTGTGGTGGGTGTCCTGTACCTGTCAAAAGCAGCTGTGTTGTCAGCCAAAGTTTGCTGTCGGTCGGCCCCAGAGCGGTAGTAGTCGTACACGGCTTTAGGGAGAATCTTCTTGGCTTCCTCCTCATAGTCGCTCACACAAATGAGTTGCGTGGACATCTCGGGATGCACTGGTAGCCTTCTGGGCACCACAGCAGCAGCAAGACAGAACCCCCAGAGCCAGGCCTAGAGACCCCCCTGTTGTGTCTGTCAGAGAGAGAGAGAGAGAGAGCTGGACACACTGAGAGGCTGAGTAAGTAAGCAGGCGGGCAGCTGTAATCATTAAACTGACCGCTTGTTTCAACCTTTACCCTGTTTACCTCAACAGCCCGCAAGTGTGTGTGTGTGTGTGTGTGTGTGTGTGTGTGTGTGTGTGTGTGTGTGTGCGTGTGCACAACAAACTTTATCAATGTATTGACAGCTGAACTTATGGATCAGGATGGGTGAGACCCAGAGGACGTATATATGTATATTGGATAAAAACTGTGTGTGTGTGTGTGGGGGGGGGGGGGGGGGGGGGTGTGTATTACAAGAGTACTACAGGATTACAAAAATAATCATTATTACAGTATAAATGATAAAAACATGCAGACATGGCTATATCTTACTACTACTACCACACACACACACACACACACACACACACACACACACACACACACACACACACAGCACAGCTTCAGTGGAACACATACTGACATCATGTATAACAGAACATTCTCGAAGCCTGTGTGTTTTCAGGGGTCTCAACCATAGTCTGTGGCAGTCTCGTTGTTTCACAACACTATATTATCAATGGCAGGAGACCAAAGTTTCAGCTCCCGTGGTCCATAGCAAGTTCCTCTAAATTATGTACAATGAGAAATTAATGATAACTGCTGCTATGAAACCAGCCAGTAAAAAGTTAGACCGTTATTTACTATAGTATAATAGAAGATAGAAGATCATATAAGTAGTAATATAATGTAATATCATATAGTAATATGTCCAACAACTTACCCTTCATGAGCAAGGTGCTTGAAGTGAGCTTTAAGTGTTTATTTATACTTTTCTCAATGAAATATAAAGTACTTTTCTCAATGAAACCAACTGTAGTTGGTTTTCAGATCCAACCAGAGGCTAGTAGTCCTACGGTAACAGCCCTATTCTTGGTGTTGACGAAACCAAGGTGTGGATTCGCGAGGGCAGAATTTGACAGTAGGCTACGGGATCTCAATGTTTAAATACATTTAGATTGACTTGAAACTGGTTAACCTATTGGAAAGCTCCCCTAACTGGTTCCTAACAGCATGAGGTTTCATGTGAGCCTGGGTAATGATGCGTTAGATACAACCTATCGTTTTAATGGGAGGCCTAGGGCTCCTATCTACCACTCTGTCACAACTTATATAAGTCATTTTATTATGGCATATTGACATTGATTGTTTTTGATTGAAGTTTTATGAGCATACAGACAACAGCACAAATGTTATTTTAAATAGCAGACTATGAATAAAACACAATACATAATTATTTCATAACTAATCATTGACTATTGAAGTTACGGCAGATGATTAGAGGCTGGGGCTGGGTGAGGCTTCACACCTGTGGTGCATTGGCTCACAGGATGAAACCAGCCATCACCACACCCACTCAGGAGGAGTGCCTGGACATGTGGCATCTACCACCTTCTCTGGCCGCAAAACATTACCAACTACAATAAATCAGTTTAAACAACATCCACCTCCGATGACCGGGATTTGTGTTTATTTATATTGTGTAGTAGGCCTAGTCTACTACAACTAACTAGGCTAGACCTACTTATCCAGTAGGAATAGCAAGCTACAGAAGCTATTAATTAATCCAATTAAATGCACTGCACTCAATTCCTATCGAAAATAAAAAAAAACAACCATACCCATTCGCTGCTAAAACGAGTTCTGAGACGCTGGAGGAATGCTCGTGATAAAGAACATAAAGACGAAAGCCTACAGCGCCTTCAAAGAGCAAAAACAGTGTGATGTCTCATTGCATTTGTTCATCACGCATTATTTCAGATCGTACCGAGCGGCCTACGCTTTGAAGATCCCCAAAGCGTTGACAGACCACAGCGTTTAAAAATCCCACATATAATGAATCAAGTATGTAAAAAAATAACTTCTGAGCCACCCTGCGGAGGAAACTCATTATCGGCCACTTGTATCTGCGACCTCGTTCTTTCGGTCACTACCCAAAGCTCGTGACCATATGTGAGGGTTAGAACGTAGATGGACCTGTACATCGACCACAACGGACTGGTACATCACCCGCATTACTGCTGATGCCACACCAATCCGTCCGTCCATCTCCCGCTCCATTTTGCCACAGATCTGCTGATACAACTACAAAGTCAATCATCGATCTTTGGCCTAAGGTGTTCCGGAACCAGGTACACTTGTATGTACATTTCTGCACGGACTGTGTGATCTGTGTGATCCTGACCAAGACTGTGCACTGCTTCCCCAACAACAAACCCTGGGGTGAACTAAAAGACATGAAGGGCGTCACTGAACAGAAAGAAGGCGGCCTTCAGGAGTGGAGACAAGGAGAAGATGAAGAAGGTGCAGAGAGAACCGAGGGAAAGGATCACAGAGGGGAAGGAGTGCTACAGAAGAAAGCTTGAGAGGAAGCTCCAGCAGAAGAACCTCAGGGAGGTGTGGAGTGGCATGAGAACCATCACTGGCCAAGGAGCAAAGACCATCCAGGGGAGGGAGGGAAACCTGGATGAGGCCAACGAGTTAAACCTGTTAAACAGGTTTGATGATGTGGCTCCTCTCCACCCCCTCCCCTATCTCTCCCCCCTCGCTCCCTCCCCTGCCCTCTCCTCTCCTCCTTCTCCAGGGCCAATCACCATCACGCAGGAGGATGTGAGAAGTGAACTCGGCAGACTACGCCCAGGCAATCCCCTGCACGCCACACTGGAGTCATCCCAGAGCACCTTCAGCCGTAGACTGAGATTACTGAGGTGCACCACAGAACACCACAGGAGGTCCTTTCTGCCTGTGGCCATCAAACTCTATAACTCCTCCCCCCACTGTGGGAAGGACAGTTGAAATACAAGACAATGAACACAATATCATGTGCATTATTACCTTTCAACATCACATGCATTTTTCTCAGTATCATGTGCAATATTAATATTACTGCCCAACATCATGTGCAATACTCTCAATGTCATGTGCTATATTATGTTATCTCTAAATACCTCTCATCTCCTCTCTTCATGTCATCTCCTCTCATCGTGTGCAATATTCTTCATGTTATGTGCAATACCTCTCCTACATTACCTTTCAACAATATGTGCAATATTCTTTTCATCATGTGCAATACCTCCCCTTAACATTATCATAGTTGTATTACTTATTACCTTATCTTGCCTATATATTTGTATATTTCACCTATATTTTTATTCTACTAGGACTGTACATTTGTAAATCTTTCTCTATTGTTTTATTGTACTGTATTGCTATTCAACTTGGAAAGAATTTTCTTCAGTAATAAAGTTATTACAGTATAAATGATAAAAACATGCAGACATGGCTATATCTTACTACTACTACCACACACACACACACACACACACACACACACACACACACAGCACAGCTTCAGTGGAACACATACTGACATCATGTATAACAGAACATTCTCGAAGCCTGTGTGTTTTCAGGGGTCTCAACCATAGTCTGTGGCAGTCTCGTTGTTTCACAACACTATATTATCAATGGCAGGAGACCAAAGTTTCAGCTCCCGTGGTCCATAGCAAGTTCCTCTAAATTATGTACAATGAGAAATTAATGATAACTGCTGCTATGAAACCAGCCAGTAAAAAGTTAGACCGTTATTTACTATAGTATAATAGAAGATAGAAGATCATATAAGTAGTAATATAATGTAATATCATATAGTAATATGTCCAACAACTTACCCTTCATGAGCAAGGTGCTTGAAGTGAGCTTTAAGTGTTTATTTATACTTTTCTCAATGAAAATATAAAGTACTTTTCTCAATGAAACCAACTGTAGTTGGTTTTCAGATCCAACCAGAGGCTAGTAGTCCTACGGTAACAGCCCTATTCTTGGTGTTGACGAAACCAAGGTGTGGATTCGCGAGGGCAGAATTTGACAGTAGGCTACGGATCTCAATGTTTAAATACATTTAGATTGACTTGAAAACTGGGTTAACCTATTGGAAAGCTCCCCTAACTGGTTCCTAACAGCATGAGGTTTCATGTGAGCCTGGGTAATGATGCGTTAGATACAACCTATCGTTTTATGGGAGGCCTAGGGCTCCTATCTACCACTCTGTCACAACTTATATAAGTCATGTTATTATGGCATATTGACATTGATTGTTTTTGATTGAAGTTTTATGAGCATACAGACACAGCACAAATGTTATTTTAAATAGCAGACTATGAATAAAACACAATACATAATTATTTCATAACTAATCATTGACTATTGAAGTTACGGCAGATGATTAGAGGCTGGGGCTGGGTGAGGCTTCACACCTGTGGTGCATTGGCTCACAGGATGAACCAGCCATCACCACACCCACTCAGGAGGAGTGCCTGGACATGTGGCATCTACCACCTTCTCTGGCCGCAAAACATTACCAACTACAATAAATCAGTTTAAACAACATCCACCTCTGATGACCGGGATTTGTGTTTATTTATATTGTGTAGTAGGCCTAGTCTACTACAACTAACTAGGCTAGACCTACTTATCCAGTAGGAATAGCAAGCTACAGAAGCTATTAATTAATCCAATTAAATGCACTGCACTCAATTCCTATCGAAAATAAAAAAAAACAACCATACCCATTCGCTGCTAAAACGAGTTCTGAGACGCTGGAGGAATGCTCGTGATAAAGAACATAAAGACGAAAGCCTACAGCGCCTTCAAAGAGCAAAAACAGTGTGATGTCTCATTGCATTTGTTCATCACGCATTATTTCAGATCGTACCGAGCGGCCTACGCTTTGAAGAGCGCGTTGACAGACCACAGCGTTTAAAAATCCCACATATAATGAATCAAGTATGTAATAAAATAACTTCTGAGCCACCCTGCGGAGGAAACTCATTATCGGCCACTTGTATCTGCGACCTCGTTCTTTCGGTCACTACCCAAAGCTCGTGACCATATGTGAGGGTTAGAACGTAGATGGACCTGTACATCGACCACAACGGACTGGTACATCACCCGCATTACTGCTGATGCCACACCAATCCGTCCGTCCATCTCCCGCTCCATTTTGCCACAGATCTGCTGATACAACTACAAAGTCAATCATCGATCTTTGGCCTAAGGTGTTCCGGAACCAGGTACACTTGTATGTACATTTCTGCACGGACTGTGTGATCTGTGTGATCCCGACCAAGACTGTGCACTGCTTCCCCAACAACAAACCCTGGGTGACTAAGGACATCAAGGCGTCACTGAACAGAAAGAAGGCGGCCTTCAGGAGTGGAGACAAGGAGAAGATGAAGAAGGTGCAGAGAGAACCGAGGGAAAGGATCACAGAGGGGAAGGAGAGCTACAGAAGAAAGCTTGAGAGGAAGCTCCAGCAGAAGAACCTCAGGGAGGTGTGGAGTGGCATGAGAACCATCACTGGCCAAGGAGCAAAGACCATCCAGGGGAGGGAGGGAAACCTGGATGAGGCCAACGAGTTAAACCTGTTAAACAGGTTTGATGATGTGGCTCCTCTCCACCCCCTCCCCTATCTCTCCCCCCTCGCTCCCTCCCCTGCCCTCTCCTCTCCTCTCTCCAGGGCCAATCACCATCACGGCAGGAGGATGTGAGAAGTGAACTCGGCAGACTACGCCCAGGCAATCCCCTGCACGCCACACTGGTGTCATACCAGAGCACCTTCAGCCGTAGACTGAGATTACTGAGGTGCACCACAGAACACCACAGGAGGTCCTTTCTGCCTGTGGCCATCAAACTCTATAACTCCTCCCCCCACTGTGGGAAGGACAGTTGAAATACAAGACAATGAACACAATATCATGTGCATTATTACCTTTCAACATCACATGCATTTTTCTCAGTATCATGTGCAATATTAATATTACTGCCCAACATCATGTGCAATACTCTCAATGTCATGTGCTATATTATGTTATCTCTAAATACTACCTCTCATCTCTCATCGTGTGCAATATTCTTCATGTTATGTGCAATACCTCTCCTACATTACCTTTCAACAATATGTGCAATATTCTTAATATTCTTTCCATCATGTGCAATACCTCCCCTTAACATTATCATAGTTGTATTACTTATTACCTTATCTTGCCTATATATTTGTATATTTCACCTATATTTTTATTCTACTAGGACTGTACATTTGTAAATCTTTCTCTATTGTTTTATTGTACTGTATTGCTATTCAACTTGGAAAGAATTTTCTTCAGTAATAAAGTTCTATCATACTCATGAACCACCCTATACTCAAACATGGTGTTCGTTATGGCCTGTTCATAACACCAGCGTGCACGCACGAACACACACTCACAGTAGGGGTGTGTGCAATGTGCACGTGGTAGAAGTGTGCATGTATGCGTTTGTGTGTGTGAGAGAATGAGAATCATATGAGCAATGAGTGTTTCGCTTCCTGGCTGATGAAAGGAGCAGAATCAGGTAAGATGCATGTTGGTGACTTATTGTGTGAGACGAGATGTAGTGCACTAAATGTTTAATACAAAACTAAAATGTTACTTTCCTGTTTCACAACAAACCACTTCTCGACTTGCAAGATTATCTTCTAAATTGACAAGTTAGAATTTAACAATCTGTGTATGTGAAACTAACGCCTACAACCTTCAGATGTGCGACAAATTGAGCTTCAAAAATGGCATACAAGTGGTTCGTAATTTCACCCTAAAAATTACAAATACACGTTATAAAACTTAATCCAATCTTATGTTTATTTGGCATCAAACAAAACCCAGTAAAATCCATTAAGAAACAGCTTACACCACCACCAAAAACACCATCCTTTTAATTTCTCCGACTAAAAATGTAAAACTAGAAGTAGAGTCAAGATCAATAAAAAAAAAAAGCAAGCATTTGGGTTACACAAGAAAGACGGCTTCTCACAGGTCAAAACAAATGAAGAAATCTACTTGCCGGGTCGTTTTCTTTTAAACAATCAGGAGGAAAAATATATACGATAAAGATTAAGGATGTACATTGAAGCAAAAAGGAGATTTTAATGGCTTCAGCCCGTGTTTGCCATCAGAAGTCAACAATCCTGTTATTGGGACCTTACACATGATTCAACAAGACAACAGGACGTTTCACCTTTTAATGAGGCTACATACACAACGCATCGCCCCAAAATAATACACCTCCTCCCCCTTCCACCTTTCCCGATGTTTTGCGACACGCTGAAGGTTATTGTAAAATACAGTTTACAATGTTTTCAGGGGAAAACGGTGACAAGGATTCACTCCTGATTGAAATCATCGCTTCAGGCTTCAGGCGGAAAGTTCATTCACAAGCCTTCGTAATCCTGCTACAGATTAGAGTTGCCGTACGTTTTAGGAATAGAAGAAGCCGGAGGGGGCCAAATCGAGAGGCCATGTATTTCGCAAGAGGGTTGGGTGCACCAAACCCTCTGCCGCTTCAGACTATGGTCACAAGGCCAGGACACATGACCGTTCCCCCCCCTTCTTCTGCCGCAACCGGGAGGCTTCCTTGGGTTTGGCCGGTCACCACGGACACAGCCACATTCAAAAGGAAGGAACTCCATCATGGGGTGGGTGGTGGGGGTGTACAGGCAAAGGGGGGGGTGATGGGGGGATGGGGGCTAGAGAGGGCAGAACTTCTGCCTCCGTCGTCACCCCCCCCCCACTTCCCCATGTCCCCTTGCTTCGTTTCATCCGTCCACTTGAGGGCAACTTTGCCGTCGAAACAAATCCTGCCATCCAAGGAGACAACGCTCCCCCCCCCCCCCCTCCACCACCTTCTGTGAAACATATGGGCTGGAATCGATGTTTGCCCAGGAGGGTGGTGGTGGTCGTGCTGCTGGTGGTGGTGGTGGTGTCGGCGGAGGTGTCGGTGGCAGTATGGGGAGATCCCTCCCCAGGTTGACTTGAACCCCCCCCTCATACACACATCAGGAGTTTGGAGGTGGTGGTCTCGGGCCTCCTGCTCCACACGCCCACCTCCCACATCCGTGTTGTGGCACCAAGTGCTGCACGGCTGCTCCGCCCTCCCACCCCCCCAGACCCGTCGGGGCGCCGGGGAGAAGCTCCCAAGCCTCTGCTGGACCCAAAGAGACTAAAGCCCCGGGAGTCTCATTCACACCCAGGCCGTCCAGCCCTCATACAACTGGGCCAGGTTGTCCAAGTTGGTGGCCTCCTTGATCACAAACTCCACCTGGAAGGAGATGACACACAGACATACGACATGAGCAATTCAACTTCTTGAATGTTGAAGCTACTTGACAGTTTCCACGTGACCAAAGTTGCCCAAACTTTTCATGCATCCAGATAAAAGCTGTTGCAGGTACGATGCACCTTTGAGAAGTGTTGGAGTCATGCGCACCTGTGACTGACAGCCAAGACTGATTCCCCAAACCAATCAAGGGAAGAGATGCATCGTCTCATACAGAGGCAGGCGTAGTCAATTCATAACAGATATTCTCAGGGCACATTTCACTCACCAATAGCCAACAGCACCTTTAACACTCGGCCTAATCAGACCAAAACCACAGACATTTGGCATGTCTTTTATGACAAGCCGTGTGTAACGGGTCACCTGCTCAGTGACGCTTATCCTCCTGTTTGGATCCACATCTCGGCCTTCCAGCTTGGCTTTCACCCGCTTCCACACGCTCACCGCATAGGAGTTCCGCTCCTGGACCGCTGCAAGTCAAGCCAAGAAACACCGGGATTAACTAGGACACAGTCAATGGTCGTGCTGCAACACGGACCCCCTGAGGACCCCCTGAAGACAAGAGGCTGGGAACCAAAGTCACCATCGTATAATCAAGACCGCGGTGGCCGTTGTCATTTGTCCAAATAGTTAATTGAAGAAGAGCTACAGTCGGGGTACAGTAGGGGTGACAAAAAATACAATCATTCATGCAAGAATATTTTTCATGCCATATTTGCCACACCGCCTCTCTCAGCACCTGGAGTAAATCCTGAAATTCATACCCTGTACTCAATCGAGAATCAATTTTGAATCGGGAAATGTTTTGAAGAAACAATTTTAAATCGAATTGTGACCCAAAAGAATCAAACAAGAGAGAGAATGTTAATCGTAGGAGGGAGAAGGCCCCGCCCCGGCCAAAAGGCCAGACTGAGAACCTGAAATGAGACCTGGAGGTCACAACCGTCTCACTTGGGCTCCTCTTCTATGCCTTCCACCATAACACTTCAGTCAAGACGGCCAAATAAGTCAATTCAAGTGTTGGCGGGTACCTCGGCCGGTCTTGGGGTCCCGTATGGCCCGCTTGGGGCTGGGGTTCAGGGCCTTGCTGGTGGCCAGCAGGGGGCCCGGCGGCGTGTCGGCGGGTGTGCCCAGGTTACGGGGGAGCGCCTTGCGGGCATTCTGGGACATGGAGTCTGGCTGAGTCTTCACACTGGTGCAGCGCACGGCTGAGAAACAGAGAAGACGCGGGGGGTTAAAAGGCCGGTCCTCTTCAGACACAAACCATCTTTAGACTTGTCAGGATTAGTGAGGGAAAAATACATACCTGCTGCAAAGCTGCTCTGTGCTGCAGAGGTGGGGCTGGCGCACTCACTCTCCCTCTGGGTCACCAGCGGAGACGCAAAGCCCACCAGTCCGTTGTAAACACTGGAGAGACGGCAGAAAAAAACACTCAACATTGGGTTGAGCTGCACTATTGTTGTGGAATTTGGAAAGACCTTGATATGTGAGTATACTGCATCTGTTTCTACAACTAATACAAAAAAATTAATGCTACATGACTTGTTTGGCACAGAAGTGTTACATCATGGTAGTTGTTCAAGGAAAATTAAAATGGTGATGCAAAAATGATCATTCCCACCAATGGATCATATGGCAATATCTGTCAAAATAATCACTATATGATTTGTTTTTTTGCCACGTTCAGCCCTACTCTCCGGCAGTCTCTGAGAAACACATTTTCTTTGTGAGCATTGTTCTCAGCCCCCCTCACCAAATCGCTCTGGATACAAGCATGTGCTCATTGACACCTCACAAAAAAGTGTGTGTGTGCGTGTGCGTGCATGTGGGATACCTCTGGCTCTGCGCCTGCAGCTCCTTGAGGGTGGCGGGGATCTCCTGCAGCAGCTCCAGCTGCTCGGCGCTGCGTGGCTGGCCGGTGGCCTGCACCACGGTGAACAGCACCATCTGCATGTTGTCCTGCCACGCCTTATACTCCTGCAGGAAGGCTCGCACGCTGCCCTCGTAGGCCACCTCCTCGCCCTCGGCCAGCGCGTTCTCCTCGTCCTGGGTTAAACAAGGCAGGATGATGGATTTGCGTCGTCATGTGGCAAAAAGACGCATATATTGTACAGTGACATGCAGTGAGGTGAGTCGGGGTAGGGACTGAATATTCACATCCAGATTTACATGAATATAATACCCCCTATTTAACTGTTATCAATTATAGCTTACAACCAGAGCTCCGGATATACTGTCAATTATTACCTTCCTAAATTTGGCATCACACATAACCTGATTCGCAACCCCACTCAAGCTGCACCTAAACAAATTATTGACTCACATTTCAATAAAAAACCCCAATATGAATATTATACAATTCATAATTGCAATAAATGTGGGGTAACCTATAACTATTATGGACAAATTTTGTATTTCATAACATTTGCAAATAATTCACAGGAAAAGAAAACCTCACAGGAGGTTCTCCTTCCTCCTTGGCGTTGTGTACAGGCTCAGAGTCTACGGGCTCAGAGACCTTTTACTTCTGGTTGTATGCGTATAACCATGTGAGCAAACTTTGACACCGATTGCAATTGTATAAATAGGCACGCAAACTAGGAAACCTATGAGCATGAGCAACGTGGTGGACTGAGTGTCACCGGCCCTACCTTGGCCATGGCTCGCAGGAGGTGCTTGACGTCGGCCAGCTGCCGGTGGTGCGCAGACAGGATGCCCTTGATGGAGTCCACCAGCAGCTGCAGGGTATCGCCGCATGCGTCCAGCTGCTGCTCCCGCTCCTCCTGCGCCCCCTGCTGGCCGTGCAACTCCTGGCTCAGCTGCTTCTGGGCACACACCAGCCAATTGGCGGTGCCGATGGGCGGGTCCAGAGCAGGGCTCTGCAATATGCCGGGGTCGGAGGCCACATGTTAACATGTCGTCTATGATCGTACACATAGGAATCTGTTATAAACATGCTAGCGTGTTGTCTGTGATCTTACACATATGAATCTAGGCTATGTTGTCACTGTAAAGTAATAGCGCAGTGCAGAAATAACGGGTGGAAAATCCTACATTTCTAACTGTTTTTGAATGTCCCATCCACGTCATGACGTGGTGTTATACTCACCACTACAACATGGCTCATTGTAACGCTCACCTCACACAACAAAAAGTACCACAAAGTTGTAGCGCATCTTTTAAACCTCTGGACCCACCACCTCCAGGACATTCTCCAGACTATGTAGGAGGTAGGAGGTGGTGTGGGTTGTGCCTGCTGGAAGCCTACCAGTCTGTGCAGCAGCTCCAGCTCCAGCGGGGACACGGTGTTGCTGAACTGGGCGCGTAGGAGCACGTCTGCTGGCAGCGCTTCAGCAGCTCAAAGAGGGCGGCGTCCATGTTGAGGGCCTCAGGGGTCCGCGTCCGGAGCCCCTCAAAGTTTAAGATGGTGGAGCACAGGAAGGTAACCTGCAGAAGGTTTCACACACAAATATGTAGCCAAATATAAGCAAAAAAAATAAAAAATATTATATATATATATAATATATATATACACTGTTGCCTGCCATGTCACAAGAGGTTCACTGTTCAGAATGGCCCTGTGTTGTGATGTACATGTGACAATGAAACACTTTGACCGAGTCAGCGTAGATCTAAGTGGACACTCCCACGTGTGATGTCACTTTGTCATAATGACAATGTTAATGGGATGATGAATTGTGAGACGGTATAACAGGGCTCCTCCGTGGCAGGCGTGAACCGCATGCTCCGTACCTGGCTGGTGCGCTGCTTCTCCCGGGACACCATGGCGCGACGCTCCCCGATGGTCAGCTCAAAGTCCTGCAGCACGGGTGCCAGCGCCGGGTTGGCACCGCCGGCCCACTTGAGCCGCTGCTCGATGCCAGCCTCCAGGGTGGCCAGCTTCTCCTGGCAGAGTGAGCAGAAGGGTTAGCAGGGTGAAGGAGTTAGCCATGGATGTGGACCGCTGCAGTGTGTAATCGCAAGATAAAACAACATACAAAAATGTAAAGAAATGTGCTGTGTTCCAGAGTGGGGCTTTAGGGTGATAAAAATGTAGAATAAAAGCAATTCATCCAGAACAACTCAGTCAACCCAAGGAATCGTGGCTTCTTACTCAGTTTGGTCTGACCTGACCAATGGCAGCACAATACAATGAGGAGGCGACACACACCTGACTAATATTTAGTAAAGGAATATTCAGGGAGAAACAATCCGGCTTTTAGTTTTTACCGGCAGCATAACACATCCGGAACATAGTTGCTTTGTAAATGATGTCATGGTGGAGCCGAATAGCCAATGCTCTCTGCTGCTGCTACCTGTCTGACTACCTGTCCGGCCAGAGAGCTAATGTGCAGTCACACGGCATCTCTTGAAAACATTACAGTAGCCCAAAGAAGCGCATTGACGTCAGCATGCATGGTTTGCCGCCAATGGTCTGAATATGTACTTTGACCTTCAGGGCGAAAGCATCTAGCAGGGCCAGGAGGCGGACTAGAAGAGACATCCGCTGCTTAACAACCACTGATCACATGGTGTGACTTTAGCACTTTCTTGAACTTGTACTTTATGTCCTTCATATCAACTTTCCAAAATGATGTTTTCACGTTTTGTGCTTTTAAAAAAAAGAAAATCCTGGCAATAATGGTTTCCTTCATCCATACATACATTGTTCTGTGGGGGAATGAAAGGAAAGATCGCTGGGGAGCTTGGGACCCACCTGAACGGTTGCCATGGCTGCCTCATCCTGGCTCAACTTAAACAGCTTCTTCTTCATGTTGCCCAGGACGATGGAGCGGGGGGGAGGGCTGACGCTCAGCTGCTGGTTCCGGGGCCCCAGCACATCCTCGTGCTGCCACTGCAACACACACACACACACACACACACACACACACACACACACACACACACACACACACACACACACACACACACAGCTCAAAAGTCCTCTCACTGGTGAATTTGGGCGGATCCTGGGCAGAGCCTCTCTCCAAACCACACCCATAGCAGCTCACTACCCTATATCGGAACGCGCCTATACACACACACACACAAAACACACTGCAGGGACAAGTCAGTGTAGTGATCTTTTTCTTAATTGGCATTCCCCCCAAAAAAGACGAAATAACTATGCTTTGGTCTGACTTAAAAGTCAAGACTAATTGCAAGGTGGGCAGACTGTGGTTTTTGTCATGTAATTTCTACCAACCGTTCTGAATCTCTTGGAGGTTTTCATCGTTTTACCCGCAGGTAGGATGGGGGTGAGTGATGTGGGCCTGTGATTAGGCTAGAGTACCTGAGCCCATCCACCTTAAAGGGGCCCCATTATACCGCCAGGTGTGAGTAAACACAAATTAACCATTACAAGCCGTTTCAAAATTCCCATGTGCCTAAAAAAGTAGGAGTGTCCACCTAGCTGTACGAAGACTAAATCAGTCAGACTAGTAGCTTACCCAGTGGACTGTACCAACAGCTATCAGGTCTAGAGATTGCTTCCGCGCTGTAGCACTGACAATGTCTTCAGTTCAGTTAATAGTTTTTTGTTTATTTCTGCTTTTACTGTTTCTATTTTTGCACATACTGCGCTGTCTCTCATGATCGACAAGCACTTTTGGATGTGCGTGCGTCAATTGCCTTTTCCTCAGATTACTGGTGTACAAGCTGTAAACCCTTTGTCCACGGGCCGGTCTGCTGTTTACCAACACGCCACCGGAGGAAGAAGAAGAGAGGCAAATATGCCGGAAGTTTATAGTGATCCCGGACAACATGCTACAACCCACCATTACCGATAATTGTGCTTGCAAATGTTCAATCTTTAGTATCTTTATTATGTACAGTATATTGTGCTAGTCTCAATATATATCCATTTGTATATTTTATATATTTATACAAAATACAAAGTTCAATACATATATATACAGTATATATATGTTTTTCTCTTGTTATTTTTTGCCTACTTGCTATGTACTGTTGCCTGCCATGTCACAAGAGGTTCACTGTTCAGAATGGCCCTGTGTTGTGATGTACATGTGACAATGAAACACTTTGACCGAGTCAGCGTAGATCTAAGTGGACACTCCCACGTGTGATGTCACTTTGTCATAATGACAATGTTAATGGGATGATGAATTGTGAGACGGTATAACAGGGCTCCTCCGTGGCAGGCGTGAACCGCATGCTCCGTACCTGGCTGGTGCGCTGCTTCTCCCGGGACACCATGGCGCGACGCTCCCCGATGGTCAGCTCAAAGTCCTGTAGCACGGGTGCCAGCGCCGGGTTGGCACCCGCCGGCCCACTTGAGCCGCTGCTCGATGCCAGCCTCCAGGGTGGCCAGCTTCTCCTGGCAGAGTGAGCAGAAGGGTTAGCAGGGTGAAGGAGTTAGCCATGGATGTGGACCGCTGCAGTGTGTAATCGCAAGATAAAACAACATACAAAAATGTAAAGAAATGTGCTGTGTTCCAGAGTGGGGCTTTAGGGTGATAAAAATGTAGAATAAAAGCAATTCATCCAGAACAACTCAGTCAACCCAAGGAATCGTGGCTTCTTACTCAGTTTGGTCTGACCTGACCAATGGCAGCACAATACAATGAGGAGGCGACACACACCTGACTAATATTTAGTAAAGGAATATTCAGGGAGAAACAATCCGGCTTTTAGTTTTTACCGGCAGCATAACACATCCGGAACATAGTTGCTTTGTAAATGATGTCATGGTGGAGCCGAATAGCCAATGCTCTCTGCTGCTGCTACCTGTCTGACTACCTGTCCGGCCAGAGAGCTAATGTGCAGTCACACGGCATCTCTTGAAAACATTACAGTAGCCAAAGAAGCGCATTGACGTCAGCATGCATGGTTTGCCGCCAATGGTCTGAATATGTACTTTGACCTTCAGGGCGAAAGCATCTAGCAGGGCCAGGAGGCGGACTAGAAGAGACATCCGCTGCTTAACAACCACTGATCACATGGTGTGACTTTAGCACTTTCTTGAACTTGTACTTTATGTCCTTCATATCAACTTTCCAAAATGATGTTTTCACGTTTTGTGCTTTTAAAAAAAAGAAAATCCTGGCAATAATGGTTTCCTTCATCCATACATACATTGTTCTGTGGGGGAATGAAAGGAAAGATCGCTGGGGAGCTTGGGACCCACCCTGAAGCGGTTGCCATGGCTGCCTCATCCGTGGCTCAACTTAAACAGCTTCTTCTTCATGTTGCCCAGGACGATGGAGCGGGGGGGAGGGCTGACGCTCAGCTGCTGGTTCCGGGGCCCCAGCACATCCTCGTGCTGCCACTGCAACACACACACACACACACACACACACACACACACACACACACACACACACACACACACACACACACACACACAGAAATTATTGGAAACTCTGGACTGCCATGACATACATGTTCTTTACAAGTGTATGTAAACTTTTGACCACAACTGTATTTGGATACAGATGACCGCGATTATTCAACACAAGTGAGTGGTGTACATAAATATTGGCCTTTATCAGGACACCTTCACTGTGTATTGCTGTTCTTTACCGGGACACTTACACCATGTACTTTTCCGTAGATCAGCACACGGGCGTGTGCACAAAGGGCCTACCTTGCTGTCGGCGCCAAAGTCCTTGGCCTGGACCTGAGCCACGAGGTCGAGGCCCAGCGCAGACAGGGTGCTGCAGAGGGCCAGGCCCAGCGCCTGGGTGGGCAGCCCCAGCAGCATCTCCCGCACGTACTCTGCCGTGAAGCACTTGATGGGCCGCGTCATCTGCTCCTCGCTCACCACCGCTACGCCCGGGCCCACCGCCGCCCCTGCACCCCGGTAGCCCACCGGCCCATTGGGCGGAGAGCCTTCCTCTGTGGCGGGGGGGCTTGTGGCTGGGGGGCGGTAAGATGCGGTGATGATGAGATACTGTCAACGTCTGACTGGTTGTACACTACCAGATTACTCACTTGATGTATCGGTTAAAAGTAGGCTGCCAGATTTGTCACTTCATTTATAGTTTAGTCATCTTATGGGTGACACAGTGCACACATTTTCCACAAATTCTGTGAAACAAATTTAGGAATTACTGTCAAATTGTTAATTAGATGTTTAATTAGTTGTGATTAAGTAATGCCAACCAAAACTCTCAAAATGGTGTGGATAAGGGCAGACATATCCACACCAGCATAATGGGGGTGATGGGGGTCTCCATTGTTCTCGACTTACCGGAGAGGGTTTGAGCGAAGGAGGTGCAGAGCCTGAAGAAGTCGCGGATGGTCTGCAGCCGCTTGAGGAAGAAGACCTCCTCCATGACGCGGCGCTGGACGGGGCCGTCGGAGAGAAGCCCGCGGGAGACGCGCGCCTCCCACAGCACATCCACCTTCTGCCATGCCGGCGGCACCTCCAGGGAGCTCAGCTGGGAAAACCACAACAAGGTTGGACCGGGCGACTATTTCCACACACAAATTGAGTGATCCTCGATTTTCACCCTCAAAGGATGGAGTGGCCCCAAGGATGTATCTGAAAGGTCTTTATATAATTGTATACAAATATAACATCATCCTTACCAAGGGAGATCTTTGCTGGCTAGAATCTGAGTTAATATGGAGTCTCTCTCCATTTATGTGTAAATATTGGACGTTGGAAGTCTGGACCTTAAGTTTCCAAACATCACCGTTGTCTGTTGTTCTCAGTCTTTTAATACATGAAAGCAAACATGGCCTTATCCAATGTGAATGGATTTGAAAGGGTGCGATACCTTGTCCGCCAGTTGCCCAAACGCGGTCTCCAGTTGGGCAAACATGCCATCGAAGGCGACCAGCAGCATCTGCCCGGCGGACATCTTGGGCGGCTCCTGTCCGGCCGCCTCCACGACGCGCGGCTGGATGAGCTCAGAGTACTGGGCCCGCAGCATCCTGCCACACACAACAACACACCACCCAACATCCACACCACCCAACAACACCACATGAGCGTCTGGCAGGGGCTCTCCACCGTTTCAGGCCACACCCACCGAACGGCCCACCAAAAAATATCGGCCTCACGGTGTCCCACGAGACAAGTTCAGGTGTGATGTGGGATTTTGTGACAACCATACCTCACTATTATACAATACATACAACTATACAACAAATTGTGAAATCATTTTTTGACTATCAGTACTATGTATGCACTCACCCCAATACAGAGGCAAATTCTGTGATTGCTATTCGATTGTACAAATTAATTCTTGAATTATTTTGTTAATAAATATTTAATCAGTTGTATGTCAAATATAATTTTACATTTTAAACATAAATGTTTAAAAGAGGGACAAGCGTTATAATGGAGGCTATTTTGCAAGGATGCAAGTACAGGTGCGCCTTGACATTTTTGGCTGGCCCTTTGCTGTGCCTTGGGCACAAAGAGTTTGCAAACACCATTATCCACCCATCACCTCTACTTTACGCCCCACACACACACACACACACACACACACACACACACACACACACACACACACACACACACACACACACACACACACACACACACACACACACACACACACACACACACACACACCTGGTGATGTGGAGGCAGTGGGCGTGGGCGTCGCGGTCCAGAGCCATGGTGGATGAGGAGTGCAGGCTGGCCTGCATGCCGTCCACCAGGCCCTGCAGGTCCAGTCCATCGGAGGCCTGCTCCACCAGCTGCTCCAGCTGCTCCAGCATGCTCTCCAGCGTGGGCTCACCCTTCAGCACGCAGCGCAGGGCCTCGGGGTGGATGATCTGACGGAAGTTGGTGTTCAGCTCCTGGGAGACGGAGGGAGGAGGGGAGGTGAGGCAGTGGCTCTGGCACATGCAGGACTAGGTAACCCAACTAGGGCTGGACAAGGAATCAAAATATGATCAAAATCACAATATGACCAGATAAAATATGTAAATGTACATTTATAACAGCATTATTAGTGAAGTACTGTAGTGCTGCAGAGGTACCCTGACCTACAATATTTTTCTCCAGATGCAAGACAACATGTTGCTTGGTACAAACCCCAAAGTCATGGTTCACATTTATTTAGTGAAAACATTATTTGGCATCTGTCCCGACACACCCATGTGCTCTGGGCTTAAAAAATAAACAAATAACAGCATAAACCACTAATTTAGTAATTTAATGCACAGGGTTTTATTCTGAGGAAGACACTTGGCCAGACGCCTGTCCCAACTCTTCTACGTCGGCAACAATTTCCTCCGCAACAACAAATACAAACTGTGACAAAGACAAGAGTGTGTGTTCTCCAGGGACTCACGTGGAGGCAGGTGTAGACGGCGTTGGCCAGGTACACCAGCTGCAGGGTGTGGGTGGGGGCGGGCAAGTCCAGGTCCTGGGGCTGCAGCTGGCATCGCTGCAGCAGTGCCGCCAGCACGCCAACGTTGCCGCTCATGCTGCACAGCTCCTCCAGGAACCAGGCACCGTCCCGCGACGTCAGGTCCACCAGCTGCTCCCCGGCGCTGGCCGCCGCGCCCTCCATGATCAGGTTACGCCTGCCGGGGGAGAGAGAGAGTTGGGGGGGACAGGCGGTTCTGATGGTTGAACACGACAAGGACCAAGTAACCTACTAGACTCTTGGAGACTTCACTAGTGATAGTCTACCTTTGCCGATTGCAAAGAGCAAGGGAAATTGTAAATGGTACATGGATTGCATTTGTATAGCGCTTTTATCCAAAGCGCTTCACAGTATTGTCTCACATTCACCCATTCATACACCGACAGTGGTGTCAACCATGCAAGGTAACAACCAACACGTCAGGAGCAGTTGGGGTTAGGTGGTGTCTTGCTCAGGGACACCTCCACACTTAGCTAGGAGGAGCCTGGGGATCAAACCAGCAACCTTCCTGTTGCCAGACAACCGCTCTTACCTCCTGAGCTACTGCCGGCCTTACAAATGGAAATGACAGCGAATGGAAATTGAGTGGTGAAGTGGTTATCAAACCATGTTTAGTGGTATATTTGTACACCCCTTTCATCAGCACAGAACATTTTAATAAAAAATAAAATATATATATACACAGTGTATGTGCACATTTGATGAACATTCGACACCCATGAGACTGGTGTCGAACGGTACCGTTCATGTAACGGTTTCATTCAAAACATGCTGCTGTTATGATTTAGATTTTTCACTCATTGGAAAGATTTCTAAAGATTATTATTCAGATACACTTAATGTATACATTTTCCAAGTACCTTCTGCAATCCTTCAAAGTACCCCAAGGTGTACATATACCTCCATCTGAGAAACGGAGTGGTGGATTGTTGAAAGCTTTTTGCCACAGAAAGTTGACAAAGGCCTGTTACCCCCAGGAGTGGTCAATCAGTCACACACACACTCCCCCCGCCCCCCCCTACCTCATGAGGGCACAGAGGGCGGAGGTGACGATGGCGGTGAGGCAGAGGGAGCCCTGCTCGCCGTTCTCCCGCTGGAAGGCGGCGATGCAGCGCTCGATCTCCTGCAGCTGCTCCTCACAGCAGTGCGTGGTGGTGCCCTCCGCCTTCAGCCGCTCCGCCTGGCGCACCACGCGCCCGTTCACCTCCGCCGCCTGCTGCTGCAGCGCCAGCTCGCAGCCGGACAGAAACTGGCAGCTGGCGGCCGACGGCTGCGGGGCAAACAGCACCTCGTAGCTGCAGGAGACACCACATGACTGGGGGTCAGGTACACCAGGAACCACTTTATATCTCATAACACTGGGGACTGACTGCCTGTAGATGTTCTGGGCTAGACGGGTGGTGTACTGACTGCCTGGAAATGATCTGGGCTAGACGGGTGGTGTACTGACTGCCTGGAGATGTTCTGGGCTAGATGGGTGGAGTACTGACTGCCTGTAGATGTTCTGGGCTAGACGGGTGGTGTACTGACTGCATGTAGATGTTCTATGCTAGACGGGTGGAGTACTGACTGCCTGTAGATGATCTGGGCTAGACGGGTGGTGTACTGACTGCCTGTAGATGTTCTATGCTAGAAGGGTGGTGTACTGACTGCCTGTAGATGTTCTATGCTAGAAGGGTGGTGTATTGACTGCCTGTAGATGTTATGGGCTAGACGGGTGGAGTACTGACTGCCTGTAGATGTTATGGGCTAGACGGGTGGAGTACTGACTGCCTGTAGATGTTCTGGGCTAGACGGGTGGTGTACTGACTGCCTGTAGATGTTCTATGCTAGACGGGTGGTGTACTGACTGCCTGTAGATGTTCTGGGCTAGACGGGTGGTGTACTGACTGCCTGTAGATGTTCTATGCTAGACGGGTGGTGTACTGACTGCCTGTAGATGATCTGGGCTAGAAGGGTGGTGTACTGACTGCCTGTAGATGTTATGGGCTAGATGGGTGGAGTACTGTGCCTGTAGATGTTATGGGCTAGACGGGTGGAGTACTGACTGCCTGTAGATGTTATGGGCTAGACGGGTGGTGTACTGACTGACTGTAGATGTTATGGGCTAGATGGGTGGAGTACTGACTGCCTGTAGATGTTATGGGCTAGACGGGTGGAGTACTGACTGACTGTAGATGTTATGGGCTAGACGGGTGGAGTATTGACTGCCTGTAGATGTTATGGGCTAGACGGGTGGAGTACTGACTGCCTGTAGATGTTACGGGCTAGACGGGTGGTGTACTGACTTCCTGTAGATGTTATGGGCTAGAGGGGTGGAGTACTGACTGACCGGAAGATGTTATGGGCTAGATGGGTGGAGTACTGACTGCTTGTAGATGTTATGGGCTAGACGGGTGGAGTACTGACTGCCTGTAGATGTTATGGGCTAGATGGGTGGAGTACTGACTGCCTGTAGATGTTATGGGCTAGACGGGTGGAGTACTGACTGACTGTAGATGTTATGGGCTAGACGGGTGGAGTACTGACTGCTTGTAGATGTTATGGGCTAGACGGGTGGAGTACTGACTGCCTGTAGATGTTATGGGCTAGACAGGTGGAGTACTGACTGACCGGAAGATGTTATGGGCTAGATGGGTGGAGTACTGACTGCTTGTAGATGTTATGGGCTAGACGGGTGGTGTACTGACTGCTTGTAGATGTTATGGGCTAGACGGGTGGTGTACTGACTGCCTGTAGATGTTCTGGCACTGCGTCGAGGTCATGTTGCAGAGCAGCTCCTCCAGCCAGGCCTTCCACTGGTGGGCGCGGTGGCGGCGCAGGGTGGCGCGCGGGTAGAGCAGCGCCACCGTGGCGTAGCTGTGGAGCTGCTCCAGGCAGCCGCGCAGGGCGCCCCGGCGCTGCTGCAGCATGGCGCCCACCTCCGCCTCCAGGCCCTCGCACTGGCTGATCAGGGGCCCCTGGCCGGCGTTCTGCAGGAAGGCGGTCGCTGGGACGTAGCTGGGGGGGCCTGAAGGGGAGGAGGCATGGGTTGATTGAAAGAAATACATTGATAAGATACATTTGTGGAGGGAGGGAGGGAGGGTGTGTGTGTGTGTGTGTGTTGTATATGTATATGTGTATGTGTATGTGTGTGTGTGTGTGTGTGTGTGTGTGTGGTTGTTGGCTGGTTTAAGCAGCCTCCCCTGGACCCAGTCAAGCTGGTTGGACTATGGGGCTGGGTGAGGCTGTACACCTGTGGTGCATAGGCCAAGCAAGGCTCACAGATTAAACCAGCCATCAACCCCACACACTCAAGGAGAATTCATTTCCATATTCGCCAATAAGCCGGTTTATTCAACAACAACCTGCGTCCTGTTTGCTGTACGAGCCCCAGAAAAGCCACTTTAGTGTCTTGCTACAGGAGCCTCAGCCACAACATTAAATAAGAGACAGGGACATGCATGGATACGACTGACTCACCAGATTTTCATGCAGAGATGCAAATAACATTTGTTGGGAATAGTGCTGGAAATTGAACTTTAATAAATGAGTGCTTTAATAAATGAGTGCTGATGGTGTCAGGGTAAGCGGTGCCGAGGTCTCCGGGCCGTACCGAGGTCGATGGGGCTGCTGATGTCCTGCAGCAGGCTGGCCAGCTGCGTGGCCTCCAGACTGGCGAAGGCCGCCTGGTACTGGGAGATCCACTGGTCCAGGTCGGTCAGCTTGCTCTGGATGGCCTCCTGTGCCGTCCGCTGACGAGACTGGAGCTGGGTGTGTTCAGAATACCTGGAGCCATGTGCGGGTAGGGTAGGTGGGTAGACAGTCGTTGAGTTGGTTTGATTCTCAAAAGAACCAGTGGTGCCATTGGTGGGGCAATTGTTGTGATGATGGACTTTCAACTGGTAAATTGACAGCTACCTAAAGACATCAGTCTAGCCTACATTGCGCAAATTAGTTCAACCGATTTCTTTGCAGAAATGAATGATATTGTTAGCTGATTTGGCCCATCCATACACTAAGTTACGTACGTCAAATGCACGTTAATGCAAGCCCTGCCGGAACCCCATAGTGAGTGCATGCGGTTAGAAAAAGAACTGCCTAACATGGGTCAATTAGAGCAATCTGGGCCATTTTCTATCTGACATCTGAAATCTCCGGAAAGGGCGGTGCTTCACGGAACACGACTTGACACCGATTGGTTTATGATTCAGAGGCCGGAACAGTTAGCGTAACGGGAAAATGCCCTCCCCTTTGGTGGTGCGTCATCTGATCGCCCAAAGGAACAAACCACCACTGAAAAGAATCCTTGGGAAGTAATGGAGGATTCCTCCAGTGTTCGAGGCCATGTCCACACAACACTGGATGGATCATTCAGTTCATGCCTTCCACAGCAATACAAGCCCGCACTTTACAAAACGTTGAATCCAAAAAACCTTTGCCTAAATGAGGATTCTATGAATGCTGTATGACCGCCAGAGGGTGGTGCCTGATTATTGTAAAACACAACACAAGTGCTGGAGGATAAAAGTCAGGGGCGCGGCCTTGGCACCTTTGCTCCAGGCTGACGATGAGGTGGTCGGCGCGGTTCTCGGCTCCCTCCAGGAAGGCCACCTCCTCCAGGAGCTTGGCCTGCAGGTTCTCCCCCTGGCACAGCAGCTCCTGCAAGGCAAGGTACTCCCCCACCGCCTCCTCCACCTGGGGCAGCACGGCCAGCATCTCTTCCCGGTTCTTGAACCAGTTGACCTGGAGACGCAGCGGTTCAGCAGTGAAGGGAACGTGCAGAATGTGACGGAGGCTCATGCAACCATCTTTTTTGGTCACTTTCACTCAGTAAATGACTATCACTATCTTCTACCCATCTTCTAGCATGCAATGCATTTCTTTTGTTACTGAGGAGATCTCATAGGTGGTGATGTCCATCTCCCAGCATGCACTAGGTTGATATCCATGTTCCAGCATGCACTAGCATGTGAAGCTCTTGTCTTGTAATATTCAAATTCCTAGACAGCCAAATTTCTCCCCAATTATGGGTCAGCAAAAACATGGAATTGTTCATGTTGAATGCATGCCGAACTTAACCGATATATGCATGCACGGTGAAATCCCATTACCTTGATCTCAGCCACGCGTGAGGAGAACAGGGAGCGCGTGATGTCCCTCTCCATCTCCCTCTTGCTCTGCTTGTTCTCGGCCTGCTGGCCCCCTCCTCCGTACACGGCCCCCGCGAAGCCCACCTCGCCGCCCGCCGTCCAGTCCACCAGCGGGTCGTACACGAAGGCCTCCAGCAGGGTAAGCAGCGTCTCCCGGCCCCGCCGCATCATCTGCACCACCTGCAACGCACCGCAACGTCTAGCTAGAATGGAAGGAGTCTCTGTATGCATGTACGCATGTCTCTCGACAACCGTTCATCCGGTCGACTCCACACTTGGTGGGTGTATTGCCGAGGACCCACGGAAGTGCGGTGTCGAGTTGTTTGGGTGAGCGGTTCAGGAAAGCTGCATACCACAGGCCATGCAAATCTGTACATTTTGAACAGGCACATGACTAGTCTTACTTAAGGCCAGCTATTAGTTCCACTTCCTGCCTCGATCACAAGGACACACACACACACACACAAGCTCACCTGCTCACAGGACAGTCTGAAGATGCCCTCCACCCCTGTGACACCCAGGGCGGTCTCAATGTTGTGGGTCATGCGGAACGGCACCTTCTCAGGGACTCGCAAGCTCTTTCCTGTGGGGAGAGGTATGTGGTCAGGTGAGCAGGAACAGAAACCTGGATCAAACCATCTTGAGGGAAGTGGTGGAGTTTCAAGTTGACCTTTTTCAAAGCAGACATTGTAGTCGATGTGCACCACCTCTCCGGTGGTCATGTCAATGAGCACGTTGTCAAGGTGACGGTCGCCGAGCCCTATGATGTAGCCCACCATCGACATGACAGCGGTGGACCTTGCATAGGACTGGAGGACACAAGAGAGAGGAGATTAAACATGTGAATAACACTTTATTGACAAGATCTAAAACTAAAATACAAAGGAAATGTCAGCTGTTTTCTAGTACACAAAGAAGCCGGTTTCAAAAAACTAAATGAGAAGTCAGAAATTGACAGTATGAATTACTTTTTTGCCTACATTGACATTGTAATAACAGAACAGTATATATATAGTCATACAAACCTAATCAAAATGTTTTTAATTTATAAAAAAAAAAGAATCCTACATATAAGGTCATGTCAACCTCTAGTTTGATTGAATTTAATTGAGAATTGAATTTAATTGAGATTTTGACACCATTGAGCAGGAACCATCAATACTAACTTCACTCCACATAGATTGGACCTCATAGCAGAGCCTTCATGAAGTCTCAACTCCCACCTGCGTGACCCTCCACCATTCACTGGGCGTGGTGCAGGAACACCACAGCTCCTTGGCCAGCAGGTTGGGGGGCGTGGCCTCCATCAGCTCCCTCAGCACCTCCTTCATGACGCCCAGTGGCCAGTCCCGCCGCGACACGTCCAGGCTGAGGCCCATGGCCTTGAGGGCCGGCCCGATGCGGCTGTAGTACAGCTCACTGGGCCGGGGGACCAGGGGCACGGGCTGCAGATGAGTCTGCAGTGAGTCCTGCACCTGACACAAGGAGGGGAAGAATGCCAGACACATCAGACAAATAAATGACACAAATAGGAAAAACATTTACAGCAATATAGTACACAAAAACATTGTGTTCATGCAAATTCATGCAAATGCCTAGGCCTTAAAAGACAACCACGGTTCATCATAAGTGAGTCATTGGGAGTCAATTGCAGTCTATCGGTTTCCTTCAAGCTGATTTAAAAAGGACCTACATGTAGGATTGTATGTGCATGAATCTTTAAATAGCCAGTATATTGAGACAGACAGACAGACCATCTGATCGGTTTTGCCGAACGAACATTAGTTCCTGACTGTTATTGTCTCAACCCACAGAGCTCGCAATCCAGTGCTGAATGCACGAGCTTCAGCCAGCTGCAGTTCATTTACCGACCAAAGGGGTGAGTAATGAGATGGAATTCAGGATTCTTGCATATAGTACCGCTGACGTTTTAAGATCCTGCAGCCCACTTGAAAGGTGCATTCAAGAGTCTGACCTTCTGGGCCTGCAGCACGGCCTCCCTCTGCTGCCAGCGCTTGTACAGGCCAAACAGCGGCACCGCGCCGTCCACCCACTGGATGAGGCCCGAGCGCGAGCCCAGTGGCGTGACGGAGTAGTGGCGCGCCTGAAAGCACGGCTGGCCCTTCTGGTTGACCTTGGTGAACATGGTGTTGACGATGGACAGGAACTGCATGATGCGCTCGTCCAGGTGCAGGTCCTCCAGGCCTGCCCCCAGGGAAGGACAAGTCCAAACAATAAGTCCCTCGACTGAGCAACGGCTTGTGAATGATGCAGAGTTGATATTTTCTATATCAAATAACATTTAACCATTAGGGATAACCATCAGGATTAGGCTAGGTACTAGATAGAATTGAACCAAAACATTGTATATGGGCAACCCTGCAATAATGTAATTTGCACATATTTAAAATAATTTTTGCTTTTGTCATTTTATGCATACAATGTATAATGGGTCCAGTACTATATTGTAATAATCTAGTACTACTATGCAGGCAACTTAGCAATTCCGAAACTCGTTCTATTCGTCTTGTAAATATGAATGCTCGAAAACAGCTCTATTGTTATCTTTATGTACCACAGTGATATATTGCTGCCTCTCCTTCAACAAATGTACTCTTTGTAAGTCGCTTTGGATAAAAGCGTCTGCCAAATGCCCTAACTGTAAATGTACTATTCCATGGGGAGTGGAGACACCTACCTTTGAAAAGGTAAGGGTAGTTGCGTCCGTCCGAGCCTAAGAAGAAGAGCTTCTTGGGCTTGGTCTTGGTGGGCAGGATGGTGATAGTGTTGCCCACGCTCTGGATGGTGACGGCGTCGGTGGCCGACACCTCCCCCGGCATGGCGATCTCTGTGGCGGCCATGGAGGCCAGGCGAGGGCTGATCTCGTTCAGGTGCAGCAGGTAGCTGGCTCTCTTCTGCGCTCGCTGCTGCAGGCTCAGCATGATCTGAAAAATAACATTGACATTTATCATTTTATATGCATCTGTGAAACGCAATTATTTTTATTTAGACAAAAATTTCACACTTGACATTTTTACAGTAGCATACATGTTTACAATTTACATCCATATTCTAGTCTATTTGGCACTAATAATTAATACAGTTATAACACACACACGTTACCTGCTTGAAGGGGGCCCAGCTGCTGGCGGGGTTGGCTGGGTTGTGGGGGCAGCGGAGGCGCTCCAGGGCGCTGCTGATGGCCTCCCGGTAGGTGTGCTGGAACCAGGTCTCGTGGGGGGTCTCGGCGGGTGCGGCCGTGATGCTGCACACGTGCTCCAGGGCGAACACCACCGGACGCATCAGCGCAGAGTGCTTCTCCCGCATGATGGCTACCTTCTCATCCCTATAGAAACAAAGTATGCGACCGTGAGCAGTGCACTTATGACCAAGATCAACATTTTAGATGCCGGCAGTTTGAAAAGGTTAAATTGATAACGTTTTTATGGAAACAAATATTTTACACCCACAGAGATTCTAGAAATGTGTGGAATAAAACACATTCACCCCCAAAAATGATCATGATCGTGAAATAATCATTACAAAAAATGTCATTAAGATGTCCAATGTTTGTTTTCCCGCTTCCAACAAGGCTTGTGAGCCAATAGTATACACACTTTGTTATCACACCTCGTGTCTGAGTATTTCCCAGCGTTACAAAAGTTATCAATTGTAATTTTAAGTGCCACATAAAAAAAACCTTCAGAGGCCAAGCAGCAAGATGTTTTAAAGGAACACTCGTCATCCATTATTTTTATATTTACCCATCATCAAACCAGAAGCATCGTAATATTAGATTTTTTTGCAATCAGCCCAGTGCTGGACTGAGTTAGCATGCAAATGAACGCTAGCGTGTCTTTTGCCCCGACCGACGGTCCAATCACGGGATGCCATTTTGTCACCCACTCACTTGCGCAGCGTGTTGTTGTTCTGGACCCTCTTGACCTCCTCGTCCAGCTGCTGCACCCTGCGCAGCACGTGCATGTGCTGCTGCTGCAGCACGCCCAGCCACAGCTCGTCCCACAGCAGAGTCACCCGCCGCAGCTCGCTCACCAGCAGCTGCACCTGGTGGGCGCAGAATATCACAAAGATTTACAGGGGCCCCATATGCCAGCAGGTGAGGGTGTGATTTTACAAGAAGTTTCAAAATTGTGACACCGCAAGAGGGAATGTCCACCGAGATCCATGCTGGCTAGATTGCGGTACTTTCTACTGGGTAGGCTGGTAGGCTAATCTCGTCAGCACATCTAGGTGGATACTCCCACTTGTGATGTCACAATGACATTTTTAGATACATGACAATTTTGAAACTGCTTGTAATCCCGCTCACACCTGGTGGCCTAATAGGGCCCCTTTAAAGGGTCCTGCTGCATGTGTGTCTGCTGCATGTTTGTTCCCTGCCTGGTGTGCAGCACCTCCTGTTCTGTTGTGTTGTGTTGCCTCTTCCTGGTGGTTTGTTGTTTCCTGCCTGATGCTGTGTGCCAGACTGTATGTTATGCTATATTATTGTGATTGTGTTTATGAAGTGGGTGTGTGGAAATGTTTGGATGTGTGCAATGACTCCACCCCCATGTCTCAAGAGCCTGTTCCTTTTGCCAAGTAACCTGTTTTTCGTGGGACTTGTGCGGTTAAATACAGGTGTCCTAAAAAAATTCAAAGTCTCTACCTGCACCACCATGGTGGGGTTGGCTGAAGAGAGCTTCTCCACGATCTTGCTGTAGCAGTCCTGCATCATGGCCTGGTCCAGGCTGGAGCAGAGGGCAGCCAGGTCCTCACCGCTGGCTCGCCGCCCACCGCCGCTGTCCCGGGAGGCGGGCAGGTCCTCGCGCTCCTCCTCTCCCTCCAGGCCCTCCCCTGGCATGCCGCCCAAGAAGGGGGACAGAGCGGACGGCAGCTTGCTCACTGAGAGAGAGCAATCAAATTATTCATTTAAATTGCCAATTTACAATCATACAATTCATACAGTGCTTTTCAAGACACTTTACTACAGCAATACTATAGCAATAGAAAAAAAGGGTAAACAAACTATCAATAAAAAAGGTTCCAAGTGAAGTAGCAAGGTTAGGGCAGAGAGAGAGAGAGAGGCGAGACCTGCGTTCTGGGCGTCCCCCCCCAGAGACAGTGAGCCCACGATGGCCGGGTAAAGGATGAGGTGCGGGGAGTCCTGGGCCACTCGGCACAGCAGACTGCAGATGCTCTGTCTGATGTACACCTCCGGGTGGTTGAGACGGGAGAACAGCTGGGGTATGATACCTGGGGGCAGGTGGGGGAAGCCAAGTGTTTTGTTACTTTACTAAAGGGATGAACAGGGTTGAAGCTTGAAGGGCACGTGTGCCCGGGTGAGGCGGTGTGGCGTGGCGTGGCGTGGCCTACCCCTCCAGGGTGCGGTGGGCGTGGAGGCCAGGCCCAGCTCCAGGCCCTCGCGCAGCTCGCTGGCGTGCTTCACCAGCAGACGCAGGAGCCGCAACGTCGCCATGACGATCATGTCGTCGTTGCTCTGCTTGCAGACCTCCTTGGACAGCAGCAGTTTGGGGTCTTCCTCGTTAACGGAGACCTGATTTAAAGAAGACAACATTTCGTCAAGTTTAGGACATTGTTTAGTTTTTTTCGTGCAAATGCATTCCAGAGAAACACCAGGCTGCCTCACTTTTCCAGCGTTGAGCTTGAGGAAGGTGAAGTAGGCGGTGCAGGAGACTCGGTACAGGCTGAAGATGCGGTCCACAACTCTCCTCCACACGCGGATCAGGCCCTCGGTGACGGCCTGGCCGGCCTCCGCCAGCCAGGGGCAGGAGGCCAGCAGCTGCCTCCAGATGACGTCCACCAGGTCGTCCTCCTCGTCCTCCTCCTGCTGCAGGGCCAGGTCCTCGTCCTACAACAAACCGCCACGCCATCTTTGTTTTTATCCACATCCTAGGATGTATGTAGCTTCATTATGTGTACATTTCTAGGACACATGGGTACAGATGAGGTTCTTCTCTCTCAATCTTCAAGTGAAGAAGATAAAGCTCTAACCTGTATGCCAGCCGGACGGCACATGGCCTGTCCCAGAATGCTGAAGATTGCGTTCTTGTCTTCCTCGCTGGTGGAGTCGGGCAGCAGCTCCTCGATCTCCTTCTTCTCCCCGGAGAGCAGAGGAACCCCCTCTCCTTGGCTGCAGGTCAGACCAAACACAACTTACAAGATAGCCAGATTCTATTCAATTATTAAATCAATGATTATGTTTTTGGAAACTATCATACAATTGTTTAGTACGATCAACTAATGTCCGCGTTGCGACAGCATGTTGTTACATGGTGGCGCTGGAAAGGAGACATATTTGCTATTCGCGCTGGTGTGCCTAGTTATAAATTTGAGTCGCACGGTCTCCAAAAATGGTCGCAAAATGGGACTAACATGGTCGCAGTCTGGAGCCCTGAGACACACTCGTTCATTCTGCACCATATAAAAGTTAATACCTCCCCTCCTAAAATTCCAGACATTTTAGTACATTTTTAGACCTCGAATATCAAAAAATAAATGTAAGACTTTAAGGATCCGCGAGGACCCGGGTATAAAATCAATACTTGACAGCTTAACGATTTAAACTACATACTTCATTCAACAATATACAGTATATTAGTATATTCTATTATTAAAAAATATATCCCCTTAAGCTACATTTCATACATTTTGCATATTTGACTTCAATGAATGCATGCATAAAATGAACTTCCAAAATGTTGACCCCTTCGTGTAATTTGACAAATTTGACTTGAATTGAACAATATGGCACCGCAACCTGAACGCTGGGTGATTCTTAATGTATTCACTTACATGCCATCATGTTGCACAAGTTGCACATTGCTGCACCCACACTAACCTGGCGTTGTCAACCACCTTCCTGCCCCAGCGATAGGCCCAGCTGGCCAGGGCAGCCCAGGACTTGGCCATCTCTGGAGCCAGGCTGGTGGAGAGCTGGTAGAGCTGGCCCAGCACAAAGTCCGCCTCACCAACGCCCACGCTCACTGGAGAGATGGGGAGAGGAGGAGGAGTGATGAAGAGTCACACCAGGTAAAGCATTACACACAAACACACTGTTTGTGTGTAATGGCACACAAGACTCCAGAGCATCAATGGACATTCCTGATCGATGTGCGTGAGAATGTAATTTCTGTGCCAATACTACCATGTACATTTTAAATCCATTAAAACATTTAAAAACATATATACATTTAAAAAAGTTAACATTTCATTCTCTTCCATACATTTAAAAAAATGTACGTAATCATTTGTCATTAAACTCATGGCTCATTGTGGTTTTACATCTTCAAATTGTATCATCACTGTGTTGTACGTATTTTTATTTGGGTCGTTTTAAGTATATCACGTTCATATCGTTATGGTTTGTGTTGCAAAAGACAGAACCCTCTGACTCGGTCCACCCCGCTGGGTGGAGGCGGCGAGCGAGGCGGGCGCGTCACACCTGTGGTCTCCCTGGTGATGCGGGGGGAGCCCACCTCCTCCAGGGGCAGCAGCAGCAGGGCAGCGATGTTGCGGCTCAGCGGTGACACTGCGGCGGCGCTGGAAGAGCCCGTGCCGGAGCCGTTAGCCGCACACGTGTTGTTCACCGCCTAGACCAAACCAGTGGAGCATTGTAGTCATTGAACAGACAGAACTTACACTGTCAATGTGCGTGCACCCAAGAGAAAATTCAAAATATGTGCACAATCGGAGCGGTTCTTGCATCAGGCGAATCAATGAAATCTTGACGGGGAATGCAACCATAAATATCTAGAAGTTCACAGAAAGTGCTCCACATGTTCAACACACAAAAGTAACACAAATGAACACAAAACGTCTATCGAGGTTGATGTGTGCACGCCTGCTGCCTTTATGCACCCCGTGAGCAAACACCGCTCAAGGCACTTAGGTCCTTGCCTGTTTGAGCTGCGGAGTCAAGTCCTTCCAGTCCACCAGGAGCCACTTGCACAGGTTCAGCACCGAGCGGCAGGCGGCCGGCTCACACTTCCTCAGGTGGCTGTAGCTGAGCGCGCACGAGCTCAGTGCCTCCATGGCTGCCACAGACTGACCTGCGGGGGGGGGGGGGTGGGAAATCATAACAAGGGTTAGAAAATGAATGGACAGGAAATGCAGCTTTTTAGATTTCATCCGTGTAAATCCTGACTGTAAATTCAGAAAGAAATGGTTTGCTACAATTGAAAAATGAAAACAACAATAGAGAATGTAAAATAAGATGGAAGACCAAAACAATGTACTCTGAAATGCCGAGCCATATGCAATACTGTATGAACTGCTTAAGGAGGCATCTGATAACATTCACATTGCTACACATGGCTGGAAAGGAATTGAGCTCCTGGATTAGCCTGGCCCGCCCCTCACCTGACGTGTAGAGGACCTTCGCCTTCTCCATCTCCAGCTCCGGCCCCCACTTCTCCACCGCCGCACCCTCCAGGTTCAGGCACCTGAAGGACAAGGCCAGCGTCTCCTCTTCGCCTCCGCCCGCCTTCGACTCAACACTGCTGCTGCTGCACTGGCACAGGAGCCGGGTTGCCAGGGCGACATTACCCTGTTTACGGGCAAACTTGACGGCAACGAGACACAGCTCCATGAAGTGGCCGTCGATGGCTGCCGAGGAACCTGGAGCGAGGAGTGTCAGGAGGGGTATTAAACATTGAGTTCTGCTTAGACTACATTGTTGAGGCATTTGCCATATATATTGAGTGTTTAAAAAGGCACAATTGGACGTCGCACTCCCCTGTCCCTTTCCAGTGGTTGCCAGTTTGTTGCACAACCTGCATACTTCATGGTCACGTGGAAGTGATACATTTTTCGTGGCAGAGTAATGAACAACATTGCAACATGTAGCTATACATGAACTATAGATTTAGGTTACTTTGTCGCTGGGCACTTGGTACAGGAGTGAAGCCAGGCCGTTTTTTGAGGGGGAAAAAACTACTTGCTGACAGAGATACCATGTGATACCAGCGGTGTTATACTATTGGCTCACAAGCCTTGTTAGAAGCAGGAACCAAACATCATATGACACAGAGATAATCACAATTATTATTGTTTAAGAAAAGCCATTTTATCATGCACTTTTCGAAAAGCTGTGGATGCATTATGATTATTTGTCGCCATCAAAATGCACCTTTAATCTAAAGCCTTGTTTTTACCTTTGAGTTTGAGCAGTAGCCGTCTCTGGAAAGCCGTGTACCGCAGTGCTTGGAGCCAGGGCTGCACATCCTGCTGCTTACACGAGCTCAGAGCCTCGCTGTCCAGGGGGATCACGCAGTCCTACACAGAGACACAGGGACCAACTCAAACATCCTACCACTGGGGAGTAGAGTTGCACGGTATACCGGTACTAGAAAAGTACCGCGCTACTCTGCTGTTAAAAACGGTACTATAGCACATTCATTTAGTATCGGTACTTCAGAAATTAGATTAGTTGCATCAATGTGCGGGTTTGACAGCGGCGCAGTGTGTGTGTGTGTGTGTGTGTGTGTGTGTGTGTGTGTGTGTGTGTGTGTGTGTGTGTGTGTGTGTGTCCAGCTTGAAGGCTGAGCGCTCTGCTTCAACTCCCTGCAGGGGGTGTGTCAACAGCCCTCCCCCTCTCTCACTCGCCTCAGGGTGCATGTCAACAGCCCTCCCCCTCTCTCACTCGCCTCAATCAGTGCTCAGTCTGGACACATACTCTTTGCCCAAGGAGGTACATTGAGTCATGACGGTGTGATATCAGGTTGCAAATATAACGTTAACTATCAAAGAAATCACATAAACTCAAGTACAGGGGACATCAGAAAAAAAGCTTTAATAACACTGTCATTGATTTAATTATTTAAAATAATTTTTAAACATAAAGCTCAGCAGCTGCAACAGAATAAACTTTATTTTTGTAAAAACATTTTAAATAGCTATATAGCTCAGCAGCTGTGTGAAAATATATTTAAATTTATTTATTTAGATTATTATTATTATTATTATTTGTAAGTTTAAACAGGTCACATTCCTGTTAACTCTTAGTTCACTTACCAAAAAGTAGCTGCAAAAGCAAAATATGTTTGTTACAATCTAAGTAACCTGAATTCCTGCAAAAGAGTGAATTATCAATAAAATGTTCTGTCATCCATTATTCCACTACTTTTCCTGATGTTTTAGGTTTTTACCGTGGTATCGTTTCAGTATCGGTATCGAGATATTTAGGCAGGTATCGGTATCGAACTCATAATTTTGGTATCGTGACAACACTACTGGGGAGACATGGTGAGGTGGTGGTGGTTTATATGGTTTGAGATTGAGAGGGGATGCGCACCTCCTGTCCAGTGAGCGTGTTGTCCAGGGCAGTGGTGCAGTGCAGCTGCAGGGTGGAGACGGTGGGCAGGGCGTTGGACAGTGTGAGGGTGGAGAGACGTAGGGGTCCCAGGGAGATCCGGCCGGTCTGCTTCAGGTAGCGCACCAGGGTTCTGCAAGACAGCCGCACAACTCCATTACATTATATTCAACAGATGCTTTGATCCTAGACTTGGTTGAGCTGAGAATAGTCTCACCAATCAGATTTTAGATTATTACGTGTGGGGTGTTTCACTTTGTCACTTAAAATTTGTTTCGACCAATCACGTTCCTGGGTGCAAGGATCCACACGTTACACAGAATGGGTCTTGGCTGGAAACCACCTGACCAGCACCACCACAGCAAATGTAAAATGGCTGACACATTTTTTTTATGTGGCTGTCGATTATGCAGTCATGACTTCGCTCTTTCAAAAACTAAAAGGAACAAACTACTACTGGGCAGAAGCTGTACTTGTTCTTCCATCATTCCTAATGAAGGACAGACAAATGTTAGCCTTTAGGATAAACTCACATCCGCCCTGAGGATAACCTGGAGATATGCTGCATATGCATACATGTAATACATTTAGCGACGAACGTTCATGACCGACTTACTCAGAACTCTGCGAGGCCTTGTGCTCCGGCTGCTGGTTGGCTACGGTCATGGCACTGACTCCGCTGCGGAGGAGCTGCACCTCGATGGCCTTCTGGAGCTCAGAGGGGTCCAAACTCAGCACAGAGGGCAGCAACCGCTTCAGATCTGACCAACACATCCACAAAACATACATGTACATATTAATAAAGGCTTCAGATATGAACAACCTGTACATATCAAAAGGCTTCAGATCTGACCAACACGTACATGCACATATTGCTAAAAAGGGTAAAAGCAAAGTGCCCTTTTTTACATAAAACTGTCTTATGTGGAACTAATTGTGCTGCTGTCTTGACCAGGACTCCCTGGAAGAAGAGAGCTTTTATCTCAATGGATCTTCCTGGAAAAATATAGGATGCAACATACAAATACAGGGAAAATATAACTATGTTGACTAAAGTAAGGCGATATTTGGGGGCACAACGCTTCAGGTTTGGCTTAGTCATTCACCACATACACACATGATCACATCTAAGAGGACAAAATCTGAAGTGTGGGCACATTTGATGTATTGCAACAGTGCTGATGGAAAGTTGATTGAAGACTGTTACCCTGTCTGCAGAACATGGACATTTTTTTCCGATCTTCCGAGTCATCTTCGTGACCAACACCCGTTACTTTACAGCCAATGCCAGTTAAGTCAACTTTTAGCTCAGTGCATGATGTGGGGAAAGATATGGGGGGAAGAAGTTCTGTATGCATGTGTGGTACGGTGATCCATTAGTGTGCTCAGTAAAAGTTAATCGTTAGAACACTATCGCCGTCATGGCGTGTACCATCCAACAACAACAACATGCGTGCAACAGTTTCCTAACTTAATCCAATGACTGCAAATTCAAGACATCAGTGGCTGTTCAGTGATGTCAAATTAATTCATTAGCCGCTACTGCAGCTTCAGAGCAAAAAAACGCTAACATTACACGTATGGGAGAGAAGCCAGGCCCGGCGCCACAGGAGAGTTTTAGTTACCCGAGAAGAAAAATATCAAAAACAACTAAAATATTGGCGGTGTTGCTGTTATTTGGTGAAAATACTATTATATTGCCATTGAAAAGCAGAAATAGGCATTTTCAGCACATTTTAACAATGCCGCGAAAATACTGATAACCGTGATAATTTTGGTCACGATAATCGTGATATGAAATGTTCCTACCGTTACATCTCTACTACTGTTAGTTTGCCAGTGAAGGTTGTACACACCGACAGCTGTAGTAGTTGATGTCATGAATGTCATCCACCTGCCACAGTGGCAGGTGGGTAATTTCCCCACCCCGGGCAAGAGGTGAGAATGAGTTTACCGAGCTTGTCCTTGGAGCCGGTGGCGTTGAGCAGACTGCAGTCCTCTCCGGGCAGCAGGTCCAACTGGGCGCGGCACTCGTCAAAGTCCCCATCTTCGAAGTGGCCGAGGGCCTGGATGTAGTTGAGGTCCATCTTGAGGTGGAGGCCGGGCGCCGCAGAGGTGGCCGAGGAGTTCTTCTTGAGGGCCTGGACGCTGGCCTGCCACTCCAGCACCGAGGGCCAGTCGCACAGCGCCATGTAGCACTGGCACGCCTTGTTGGCCAGGAAGTTGAGCACCTCCGTCGAGCACTCAGCGGATTTCAGCAGCACCGTTTTCCTGCCGTCGCCTGCAATGCACGGAAGAAATAAAAAGTTGAAACAGAACCGACACGACACAAAAAACAAGATGGCCTTGTTCTCTGAGCACACAAAGCATTGCGGCTGTTTTTTAACTTACAGCCACAAAACGAGTAATCTGACACCGGCAAAATTAACACCTGCCACCAGACAAATGAGGATAGATTTGCAAAAATTCAGGGTGGCAGCACTTGTAAACCCGTTTAGTGTTGCCTGCTTATTGCATTACTTGGCAATAGGTGGAGAACACTAAACAAGTTTAATGATGTCGTGCACATGTCGACCAAAAAGGATAATAAAAAAAGCAAGTGACCAGCACCTTGGATGGAGCAGTCCATCCCCGTGACGGAGCTCAGCTGCTCCTGGTACTCCACCGCAGCCTTCTCAAAGCTACGGGACAAACGACATGGAACACTCAGTCAATCATCAGTCAGTCATCAATGTTATGGAACTCAGTGTGGCGTTGCGTGTTTTATTTAAAGACATAAATTGTGATCGTAGCTTCTGCCAGTCCCTGCTGCTACAATATACGATCATGGCATCAAACTAAAAAGTACAAATGTAATGTACAAGAGATCCAATTGAAGACCCCTCACCGTCCCTCGGCCTGCAGGGCGACGGAGGGCAGCCACGCCAGGCTCTTGCCCGTGGTGCACAGGTTCCAGGCAGCCAGGCCCTGGATGGCCTCTGGGCACCGCAGCTCACACAGAGCCTCCACCAGCATCATGAGAGGAACCTCCAGTTCCGGGCCCTGAGGAGGAGAAGGGGTCACGTCACAACCTGTAAAATCAACCTCAACATGAAATCAACATTTAAATAAAGAGAAAGTGCTGTAGGAAAGATTGAAGAGTGTAATTCGCGAGGAATGCCATAGTCGTCCGGATGTGTTTCGAGTTGACTGCCCTGCCTCTGGATGAGCCAATTCAGATGTCTGTGTGTCTGGGCATCTCTTCCCTGATTGGTTAGGTGCGTGTCAGGTCATCTCTTTCCTGATTGGTTTGGGGAATCCCTCTTCTGCTCTCTCCCCCTTTACAACGTTGGAGTGGTAGCTGCAGCATTAGCGTTGGTCGGTGTCCCCACACATACCTGGGTATTGCTGTTCTTGATCTCTGTCATCAGGTCAAAGCCATGGCGCACGGTGACGGCCGGCTGGCCAGACAGCAGGCCCACCCTCATCAGCGCCAGGCGGATTCTGGTCAGCCAATCCTGGCAGGTCTGTCGGTTGGTATAGAAAAACGTCCTAATACCCTGAGATGGGCGGAAAGGGGAAAAAGTTCAAGTTACAAATGTGTCACGGTCAGCAAACATTTCCACGCAACAACAGCACTGCATGAGGACAGAAACATCTCAAACCACAGATAGTTCTACTGTATAAACACATCAGGTTGTGAGGCAGGAACACTGCGGCTTGCATGGCGAGCCGTTACTAGGGGGTCTGGGGGCATTTCCTCCTATACATTTTTTTTTTATTTAGTAAGTTTTGGTGCATTTCTGTAGCCTGGAAATCCAGACCTACATCTATAAAGCTGTAGGTCTGGTAATGAGCAATGAAAATGGCCCAACTCGAGGGGCGGCACCAAGAATGCGTTTGAAAATATCACTGCACGCAATTGGATAACACTATGACCAATCAGAAGAATACACGGGGTGACGTATCCAGAGGACGGAAACGAGTTTGTTTTGGAGAATAGTTTGACAGAGAGACGTAAATGTAGCCTAATGGAAATACCACGGAGATACCACTTTGGCAACGCAACGTTAACCTTGTAATATTCTTAGCCAAGGAATATTGAAATAAAGAGATGCAACCGAGTTGTCGTTTATGGATGTTTAATAGAAACTGCGCATGGTACCGAGCATGGGCGTAGAATTTAGTGGGGACGCTGGAGACATGTCCCCACCAATTAACGGAGCACCCCCCCCATCAGAACCGCAAATTAACGGAGCACCCCCCCCATCAGAACCGCGAATTAACGGAGCACCCCCCCCCATCAGAACCGCGAATTAACAGAGCACCCCCCCCCCCCCCCCCATCAGAACCTCAAATTAACGGAGCACCCCCCCCCCATCAGAACCGCGACTTAACGGGGCCCTCCCCCCCCCCATCAGAACTGCGAATTAACGGAGCACCCCCCCCCCCCCCCATCAGAACCGCGAATTAACAGAGCACCCCCCCCCCCCAGACAAAAAATAACATGTTTTCAAAGTCATTAGAACTGTAATGGTTTTATTAAGTACTTGTATCGGTATTCGCTATCGGCAAGTACTCGGTCTGAAAAAAAGTGGTATCGGTGCATCCCTAGTTTGTACAGATACTCAGTCAACATTTTCGATAGCCATCTTGCAATGTTTACTGACTGATTCCGGACTGATTCCGTCGCAGCGCTGACGTCATCTGTTTAGCCCGCCTCTGGCCCGCCTATATCAGATACACCGATGTGATTGGTTGATGTTCGAAACAACAGGCATAGCTAATGAGCATGTTACTCGTTACCAGAGTACTCGCTGAGCAAATTCTAATTGTGCTCTCGCGAGAACTCTGGATTTCCAGGGTAGCATTTCTGGGCATTTTGAGGTAGTATTTCCCTAGCCCTCTGCTTGGCAGAGCAGACACACCATGGGTGGTCAGGTTCTCTTTGCTAGCCAGGGCAGAGGAGACCTACCTTGGGCGGGGCAGTGAGGGCGTTGGCGCAGCCCTCGTAGGCGTTGTACATGAGCTTCTCCAGGTTCTCCAGGTACTGCAACAGCAGGGTGAGCCGCAGCTGGTTGGAGTGGTGGCCATCGCTGTCCCCGCCCGTCCCGCTCCACGCCCCCAGCTCCTGCTGCTCCGGGTTCAGGCTGTGAGCCGCCAGGCTGCGGATGATGGCTGAAAATAATGCATTAAGAAAATTGATGGACTGCTAGTGTTGTGTTGACTGTCTGAGAAGGTATTCTGTGACATTCTGTGAATGTCAGCATATAACAATGTATATTTTAGTACATTGATTTATATGTGTATTGCTCACCTGGATATTTTTTGTTGTATATTCCATTTCATTTTATATTTCATTTACACAGAAATTCTATTCATAGCTCTATTTCTATTTTGCACAGTTACTTCTATTTTGTAGTTCTTATTCTATTTTGTATTCCTTTATAATTACTGTCGGTTGTCGGGCGTTTTGCACAAAAAGTTTTTCACTCACTGCTTATACTCACGTGTAAATTGTGAAGTGACAATAAAATACTTGAAACTTGAAACCGCTCAACCAGGCTAGTGCACTGACCATACGTAAGCAATGAGCCTCGTACAGCCCCAATTTCCTTTCTCTCTTTAACTGTCCCGTCCATAAAAGGCACAAAAGCCGTAAAAAATTGAAAATAAATAAATAAACTTATTTATTTTTGCACTCCAAACACCACGGAATGTTTCTCAGTGGACGAATTGGCGGCTCAAATATGGGCGGACCGGAAGAGACTGCGTTTGAACCGGAAGAGATCACATTTGACTGTTTAGTTTTTTTTTTGTTACCATTTTAGATGGTAGAAATGGTAGAGATGGCACTTTATGTTAAACTGTTGGTCTGTGTAGCTAAAATCTACAGGATTTTGCTGCTTAAACGTATGTATATGTCTATTCATTAATTCACTCGCATACCAAAATCCATTTGAATTGCAAAATGTTGCTTCTCGTGTCAAATATTGATATGCGATTAAAATGCGATTAATTATGATTAATTAATTACAAAGCCTCTAATTAATTAGATAAATTTTTTTATCGAGTCCCACCACTAAAATAAACATATATAAATATATACAGTATATATAAAAGCAAAGATCAAGATTTTCAACATTGAAAAGCTTTTGGAACATCCTTGGGGATGTTTCATTTTCTGTGTGTGGGTGTGGACAAGTGAAATTTCATCATGACCTCAATTTGCACAAGTATCATTTTATGTTTATGCATTTTTTAAAATTTTACGCATTTTCTTCTTTTACATGTTTATTCTTAAAAAAAAATTATGTCTCATCTATATATTGTCTAATATCTTAAAAAGGGGAAATTCACTTTAAAACACTTCTTTTGTAGACAACACCCCAGAACGTTTTTAGGTTGCTTGCTTCAATATATGCTCAGCCATATACATGCTGCAATATGCTCATCAAATACATGAATATTGAAGCAAGCAACCTAGCAAGCAAAATATTGAAGCAAGCAACCTAAAGAAAAGCCTGGCTAGGTGTGAACATGACCCCAGAAGTGTTTTAAACTTTAACCTGTAACCATGGGACCTACCCAACGGTGCAAGTCAAGGGAAGTGTAGCACATCAGAATCCGTGCCTCTATATGTAGTGTCAATGTGTAATGGGACGGTGCACTTGAACCGTGACACTAACCTTCGATGGTCTGGAAGGTGTCCTGCGCGCGGCCCAGCGGCGTGCGCAGCTTGGAGAGGACGGTGAACTGTGCCGCCTCCCACACCGCCCACTGCCACAGCACCACCTCGGTCTTCAGCAGGCCGCGGGGCACGCCTACGCCCGGCGCCCCGCCCTCCGCACGCTTCTCCAGACGCTGGCAGCTGTGATACAGGCGCTCCAGCCATGGGTCCTTACTGCAGGTGCGCGCGCACACACACACACACACACACACACACAAATATAATACATAAATTATTATACCACCTCTATTTACTTAATTACTGGTTCAATTAACAGTTCGACACTGCCCCCTTGGTTTCATCTTGCCCACGTCTTGCGCTCTTCAGTGTCGGTCGTCTCTGCAGTCATTGCCGGTCACAACACCATTCACACTACAGCAGTTGGACTCCCACGACAGGTCCAGATATTTAACCTGCTAGACCCCCCTCGGCCCTCTGCCACTCTCAGATCGCGTCGTTGAGCATTTCACACGACACATTCATTTTGGTTTGAGAATTTGTAGCCTGCTTTTCCACTTTGCTGACATTTCTCTTCTTTAATCATTTAGCCTGAACTCGACTTAACCTTCTCTGACCTTAGTAAACTTGCCTTCTAGAGACATGGCCACTGACCCATCTTCCCTACACAAGACTCAGTCTATTGCTAGTCAAGCTGGCCTCTTCAGCTATGACCAATCTATACGCCAATATCCCCTAGAAGACAAGTCCCTGTTGTTTCCGTAAAGATGCTTGGTAAACGCTGCCCGTGTGCCCGCACCTCAAACATCTTCCCGTGGTCATGCGGTCGATCAAACCAAACATTTAGCAGTCAAGAGCACAGCACTACCGTAACCCCAACCCTTATCCCCAACCTTAACCCTACCAAACAGAACAGACTAAGAGAAGCTTTCCAGGTGAGAACAGCACGCGGGCATGCAGAGTGGTACCGACCCGCCGCGGTGCACCGCTCCATACAGGATGAAGCTGATGATGTCGCTGAAGTCCTGCGGGTGCAGCGTCCCGCTGGGGGTGCGGCCCATGTGGCGACGGATGGTCAGGGAGATCTCCCCCATCTCTGGGTGGCTGTGGTTACTATAACAACAAGTCACACACAGACAAAAATCACCAATATTTACCCGCTAGCCAGCACCTCTACAACGATATGGACACTACTCATTTACACTTTAACTATTTAACTTTTTAAACTGAAACCGTTTTGCTTGCTTGCTTGTTATGCTACCTTTATGGCACCCATTGCACTCGGACCCGCCCCTGGAAGGAGGGATCTCTCACTCTGTGTTCCTTCTCAAGATTTCTTCCTTGATAATCAAGGAGTTTTTCTAGCACTTTGGGGGGGACGGGGTTAGGGGCCGTCATAAACATGTGGCCCGTCAAGCCCTTTGAGCCCTGTAACTAATGGAAATGTTCTCGATTGAGTATGTCCAACAAATTACCCGAGTGCCACACTCAAAGGGATTGTCCTCAGCAGCTTTGGCGTAGGCCTGCCTCACCCGAACCATCGAGTGGACCAGCTGGACTCTGCAAACATCCACACACCTGGGGAGCCAAGCAGAGGCACAGCCAGTGGGTTAGATTCACGCTCACAATAAGAGGGTTCTTTGTTGTGGCCGTGGTAAAGAGCCCAATATTACATTAGAAGTAAATATAAACCTATGTCAGTTGAATTACTGTTTCATTTAGATCTCTGAAGGCTACAGAATTAATTTAAAGAGCAAGTATTTTATGGAATGTTTCCTTCCTTGTCGAGACAAACTTTCAAAAAGTTATTTAGTCATTTGTCGCTTGAGGCTCGCATTATATAAAAAACAAACTTGAAACCATCTGACATACAATATGTCAGATGGTTTCAAATTGCGTATTAGTAGTGTGTGTGTGTGTTTACCGCTGCAGTAGTCAGTGGACAGAGAAGCAGAGAGGATGTGCAGGCTGTTGCAGCTCTGGAGGCAGATGGCAGGGTCAGCGTTCAGAGCTGTCCAGGTGGACGGAGAGAGAGAAGGAGTCACCAAAAACAGACTTCAGACCAATACTCATTTTCTAAATCAGTCTTTGTTGAGCATAACCACTGGAGATTAGATGCCATGGCAACCGAACAATAGAGGTTTGTGAAAGTGTAACTTAATTGTCATTCTTACAGGGGCCCTATTATACCACCTGGTGTTAGCGTGATTAGCCATTACAAGCAGTTTCATAATTGTCATTGTGATGAAGTGGCATCACAAGTGGGATTGTCCACCTAGATGTATGCTGACTAGATCAGAGTACCATCCTATCCAGTGGACTGTACCAACTGGCAAACTGATCTAGTCAGCATACATGTACAGTAGGTGGATACTCCCAGTCGTGATGTCTCTTTGTCACAATGGCAATTATATTCACATGACAAACTCTTAACCAGCTTGTAATGGTTAATCACACTCACACCTGGTGGTATAATAGGGCCCTTTGCAACTGCACATTTTGAGTACAGTTGGTACAGTTGGCCCATGGTTCAGTATGTATCACGGTTTTTGGGCCACAGTAATGGTACGGTTTCGGTACCTTTTATATTTAAAAAAACTAAGAACACATCACCTGTAAGTACCATTTAGCATGTTTATGTATACTTGGTAATGTATGTAAATAGTTGTGCGCGTTTATAGACTACAACATTTTGACGGTGTGACACAGTTGCACACCTAATTTTGAGTGTGTCACGGTTTATTCACAGATTATTCATTGACCATCAAAAAGAAAAAGAGAAGCCTTCCCTGTTGTCGTTGGACTTACCGTTAGCAAGAATGCCTTTGCAGAACTTGTGGAAGGAAGGTAATAAAAAAAGGGGAGCATAGGTGTCAGTTTTCTTCATCAGCAAAGAAATCTCCTGGGCCCACGTTAGCAAGAGGTTCCTAAACACAGCAAATGAATACGAAACTCACATCCACATTCAAAATTTGACACAGAATTGTACTGATTTTTTTAAGGCTGAAAGATGCTGCCTTGCCAGATCGATGGCAAGGTATTTAGTCGGAAAGTCTTGTAATTTCCACTTCCTCATTGTAAAGGAGGACATACTTCTACCAGTGATACTTTAATCATGTACACTAAATTCGGCAAATCACACAAACAGTTGAAAATGAATCTTAAAGGACTCCTATTCTACCACCATGTGTGAGCGTGATTAGCCATTCTAAGGGGTTTCAAAAACCAGTTGAATGGCCCCACTTGACATCCCGAGTGTGATTGTATGGTGGATAGATCAAGCATACCAGTTGCTACAGTCCACTGGGTAGGCTGGTAGGGCTGATCTATCCACCATACATCTGGGTTGAACACGCCCACTTGTGAAGTCAAAGTGGGACCATTCCAAGCGCTTTTTGAAACCGCTTTGGAATGGCTAATCATGCTCACACCTGGTGGTAGAATATGTCTCCTTTAATATTTGGACTTCTAATCAAGTAAAAGTACAGTCTAAACTTGTTTTCATACGATCATAATACACTGCCTAACAAATATTCCATTCATGTATTGAGCTCAACCTCACCGTGCATGTGTGTGTGTGTGTGTGTGTGTACCTGGCTTCTGAGTAGAGATGCTCCTTGGACAACAGGGCACCCAGAAGGCTCAGCAGGGTGCTGAAGTGTTTCTTTGTCGCCGTGGTAACTGTGCTGATGACTGCCCCATCAAATAAGGCGGGGGACGAGGAGGACAGGCTGGCCGATATGAAGTGGTCGTGCCTGTGACCATCAGAGAACCCAGAGAATTAGGAGCTAAACATATGGCTGAGCACCTTTAGCACAATACTTGGCAGGAACGCAATACATATTTACATACTTTGTTTGGAAACTATTACCACTAGAAAACTAGTATCACAACCGTTTCTCAAAATATTCACCATTGCAACATGTGCAATATTTCAAACAGTGTTAAACCTGCACTATGCAAGTTTTTCAGACAAACGTTGTTACATAGTGCAGTGGTGTGTGTGTTGTGTGTGTGTGTGTGTGTGTGTGTGTGTGTGTGGTGTGTGGTGTGTGTATGTTACCTGGTACAGTGGGAGTAAGAGCGTGTACAACACTGAAGTACTGGACCGCTGGGTGGTGCACTGCCAGCTCAGCGTGAACCACGGGCAGGTTCTGACTGAAGCAGGGCGAACACTGTGGGAGACAGAGCCCACATCTAAAAACCACACAAGGTCATAAAGTTAGGGAGGACACTTTAAAAACAACTTGCAATAAAAATAAATACCTTGTTCCAAAGTCTGTTTGGACAAATGTTCGTGCCAAATGCCTAAATGTAAATGTCTTACCCCGATGAGGGAATTCTTGGTGTTGCCAATGGTGGTGAGGGCACCGAGGTCAAAGATTGAGGGTAAACTCAGCCCTCTCTGGGGGGGAGGAGCACGGAGGCGAAGGCGGGGGTGCTGGATGTCTGGAGAGGTGGGTGGGGTGGCCTGTGCACCGTGCTCTAGCGGGGCCAGTAGGCTGGCCAGAGAACAAGACATCTCCCCAGCACCAGCTTGTAGGCCGCCTCCAGTGTGGGGATGTTCTTTCAGGCTGAGGAGAGCCTGGTAGACGCCATGTGTAGCTGCCATCACCTGCAGGACCAGTGACCAGAAGACAAGCACGCAGAATGAAACCATGACTGAAACTCGTTACTGTATGACAAAAAGGGAGACAAACATGTGTAAATGCCTGTTCTTGCAAGAAAACAACAATTGATGTGTTATTCATTGTATTTGATAGAGAATAGAATAGTTGCGGCCAGACTCGCCTCTTTTCTCTCGGTGGAAGCGAAGCTCCAACAGCTGAGAGTTGGGTGCCAAACAGCTTTTCGACAAATGATACAGGCAACTTGGTGTTGATCTGGTCGACAATCTGCAAAATCCAGACACGCTTAGAACGATCGGACCAAGACAAAAACTTACAATGATTACAGCGAGATAATATCTATCTATGTTCTATCTATCCATCTTCTGAACAATATCCAGATCAATAATTCAGAAATTGATGACGTAATTAATCACAGACAGGACCGGTGTGTGGTGTGTGCGTGTGGTGTGTGTTCTGACCAGCGGTGAGGAGGCCCAGCACGGCGAGGCTGTAGTCCAGCCCGCAGCCGTGGCAGCGGCCAGCTGGTCCAGCCCGTCACCAGGACCACCTCGGTCAGCTGGGGGAGGGCTCCATGCTGACCAGGAGTACGCTCACACACTCGTTCCCTGCGGTAAGCACCGCCTCAGAGAACAGCACCTGCCGGGCGGTGCTGACGCAGGACAACACCCTGTTGAGAATCTGAGTGGGAGGGAGGGATGGACGTAGAAAGGTTAGAGGTGGCTGGCGGATAGTCGGAATAAAGTCACAACCGTCGGGTAGGCATCTTTCCCACAACTCGTATAATCAAAGGATCATGTTCCAGAGTTGCTTCCCATCTGTGATTGCACTATATATGACACGATATATGGTCTAGGGCTGAACAATTAATCTAAATATTATCAAAAAGATTTAACATTTGTAAATTTAAATGTATGAGAAACGGCATTACAAAAGTAGTGCTGCATCTTTTCTCCAGATGTAGGAAAACATGCTTGTTTGGTTCAGACCCCAACAGATGTTACATCATCATCATCATGACTTCACGTGAAGATTTACGAATTCTGATAGACTCCAGGGAAATTCTGATTGGCTGTCGAGATGTTCTGTGCCTCCGAATTTACAACGTGGATTCTGTAGCGCAGTAAGAATGTTTTGGAAATGAAGATATTGCAATGCACATGTGCATATTGGACCGTAGGGGAAACACCGAGCGGTGTGACAATATACAGTGTGCCGTTGCACCCCTACTTCCAACGCATTTGGCACCATTGGTTTAGTTTAGCAGTTTATACATGTGGTTGATGCATACAGAGCTTTGCTGAACCTAAATATGCATGCTTTGAATTAAACTACAGGGAATACACTGCAGTTGATGCGCGCAGCCGGGAAAAACTGCTGTATAGACACAAACCACCCGAAGGATAATTTGGTTATTCGAATATTTGGGGCCAGTCTAAATCTTTTGGAATTTAGTTTGCCATATTTTGACTGTAATATATACATTATAATATTATATGTTAAACCATTCTAAAAAGCAGGCATGCTTACATCTGTGACATAGTCCTCTGTGATCGGTGGCCCTCTGCTGGGGCTGAAGCGCTCGCCGATACTGCGGACCACAGTGCTGAAGACGCGCAGCAGCGCCGCCAGCTTGGGGAGGGAGACCGTAGGGGGGGGGACGTCTTCATCCGTAGCCTCTCCAGAGCCCACGTGGCTGAGGTCCTGAGGTGGGACAGATTCAAGAGTAAAAACCACAGTCAAAACATTGGTTGTGCAGCCCTACACATTTGGCTTGTAGCTCCTCCAAGTAAAATAAAAAAAATGCATGCATTAGTGGTAGCGCAAACAGTTACAGTAGATCACATATTAACGTGCTTTCTCAGAGGCCTATTCCAAAATCAAACATTGATTGAGTATGACTGATATAAATACAACTCTGATTGTAAAAAATAAACTTAATTGACTCTGTATTGATGGTGGCCTGTAAAACAGCTAGTGCTTGCAGAGGGGCTTGTTGTACCTCTGCGTAGGCTTCCATATCCTCCAGAAACTGTCCCAGCAAGGTTGTGGAGAAGGCCAGATCTGCAACCCAGAATTGCTCCAAACTCTGCAGCCAGCCTGAAACAACAGACATAACAGAGCCATTTTAAAAAGGCGCATTGATAACATTTTTATGGAGATTAATTAAAAAAATTATTAAAGTGACATTTGGTTCTTGCTAGGCTTGTGAGCCAATAGCAGAACCACATTGGTATCATGTGGTATCTCTGGAAGAAAAAAAAGTTTGATGGTAAATGCCTGGCTTTACTCCGGTACCAAGTAGACTAAATCAATAGCTACATTTTACAAAATGAATTAATTACTCTTATCACAAAAGATTAATCACTTGACATGACCGAGTCCCATTCCACTGGACCATGAAATATGCAGGTTTTGAAACAAATGGAATGGCATTGAAGAGGTTAGGGGGAGTGCGACATCTAGTATATAGGTTATCGATTGTAAAACAAGATCATGACAAATACTGGTAATTTCTGTCCTGTTCTAAAGTGGTTAATGCCAACTGACCTGAGACTTGTGTTGTAAGCGACTGCTTCTGTGTGTGGTCAATATGCCAGCCGACCAGAATATCCACCGTATCCTACAAAGGATGGAATAAAGTGAATAGTTAATACAATTGGAACTTGAACGCAACACAACTGAAGTAGAGACAAGAGCTGAAGGCTCCATGAGCCGGGCACTGCAAACCTGTCCAACCTGCGTGTTAGAGGGGAGGATTCTTTATTTAATTACTTTTTTTTATTTTTTATATGCATTTGTGTTCAATGTGAACATTAAACTGAGTAAAAACATAGGCACTAACTGTACAAAAGCACATTCCTTGTTTGCAAAATCTAAGGAAAGTTTCTGATTCTGATTTCACTTTCAAACACTTCTGGGGTCATTTCCACACCTGTGTGCCGTTGTTTGTGTCATTGTTTGTGTCCAACACATTTACAAATTTACAGTAGGTCTAGAGAAGTATAAAAATATAGGTACAATAAGATTCAGTCAGCAAAAACAATTTGGCAATAATTGAAGTGTAATAATAATGTAATGTAATAATATTGCACAGATGCTAGGGATGTTCATTTTGAAAACAAAAAACGAAGCTCATTAACCGATTATTAACCATTAACATATTTAAAATGGACGAGTGTGTGACCCATTAAAAAAAAAAAATACCAATGCAACAAAGAAGCTTTATTTTTACATGTGCAAACAGCAGCATAAATAACAGAACATGAGGAAAACACACACACACACACACGTGCGCTGTATAGCCTAGAACCACATGTAGGAAAATATTTTTATCACGTCTTAAAATAGATTAAAAAAAACTGATTAACAAAATGAAAACACATTGAAATTCATTGTTTTCGTTTTGTTAATCCGTTTATACATTTGAAAGTCTGGCAACTATTTGCCATTTATTTAAAAAAGTTATAAAATATTTTCCTACATGTGATATCTTATGCTGGTTCTATAGGCTACACAGCGAACTTGGCCCTGGATGATTCAATGATTGATATAAACTAATTGTGTCAATTAAAAAAAAATGAATCGAGTTAATCACAATAATAATAGTGTGATTAATCATGATTAATTACAAGTTTAAAGTCATAGTATTTACTTTTATTTTGTATTTTGGGGGGGATAAAACAAATGCATGTGTGCTGTAATAAAGAAATGTATCACAAACGTGGTGAGAGAAAGAGGGTTTTTTAATTTATTATAATATCTCATGACTCCAGTCAACCTAAAGTCTACTCTTCTTTTAACCAGTTGCTCAAGCAGACTAGCTTGTTGATATTTTCAGGTGACAGAGCAGACCTCTTCTTCTGCACAATGTGGCGTGCCAGAGAAAACAGTCTCTCACATGGCACTGTTGAAGCAGGTGTAGTCAAGTACCTTTGTGCAATATGGGCCAGCTTAGTATGGGCATGACCACCACTGTAGTGGACATGCTTCTATGCTGAC